>CM021100.1:742970336-743057144 GCA_007115665.2 Sequoiadendron giganteum | reverse complement strand
TACAAAATGGCTTCAAAATGATCTCCTTAGAACTCCTCTCGAATCACCTGTCACCTGTTTCACTTGAAAATTCTCTTAAAAATTACTTAAACTCACACCCCCCATTCTACCCTTTTTATACAAAAAAATTACTCAAATTGGTTCATAACCAACTGATTTTCAAAACCTCCCAATATCCCCTTTACATAGAAAATATTATTTGAAAATCCCCCCTTATTTACATAGGGATATCCTCCCGTTAAAACAACCCATCCAATTTTACATAAAATCTTCACGGATGACCTCTTGTAATTTTATTCCATAATTTGTTTTAGGATTTATTAGGAGATCTTAATAATTCACCTTTGAATATAAACGGGCTTGATTTTGTTAAGGATTTAATCCTTAATTATAGGGTGTGAATTGGTTGGAAATTTGTTTTTTTTCTTTAAAAATAATGTTTAAGTTCCCCTTAAAAAGGGGATCTCTCAACCACATGTATTTTTAAATATTAAAGGGGTTTTATCCCATTTAAATAGGGGTAAATTTATTTTGTTTTAAATTAAGACCCAACCTAATTTTTCTCACGTAGGCCTTAAATTAAAGCTTCTAAATGGGAGGAGTGGTAGGCTTTTATATATATATTTTTATTTTTTTAAATAAAGCCATGTCCAACAAATTGCCACCACATGTAAATTCAGGAAGCCACCATGTGTCACCTCATGATTCATCCATGTCAGCATGATGATGTCATGTTGACATCATCATTGTACCTTCAAGTCAACTAAGCTTTGACCTTCCATATCTCGCACATACGAGCTCTGATTTGCATAAAACAAACACCGTCGGAAAGCTCTTGCCGAGCTCTTCACGTTGACATAAATTTTGACCACTTTTGGTGACATCAAATTTTGACCTTTTTTCTTGCCTTGGGCCCTGAGTTGACCAATTGTTGACTGAACTTTGACCAGCAATAACTTGGGCTTTGTAGCTCTGTTTGACTCCATTCAAGTTACGTTGGAATCAGGACATCGAGCTCTTTCTAATGGTGCTAAAATCTCGAGTATTGGAGACACTTCAATTTTTGGTGAAAATATCCCTCGGATCAAGCCTCCCCACTGAAGAACTTTTGGACCTCCAAAAGTGGCATTTATTCAAACATCAAGTGAGGACTTGGCCTCCCCACTTGTCCTGTATCCTTTTTACATTTGCATACATTGCTCACAAGCACAATGAAGACTGTAATAACATTGTTGAACATAAAAATTATTCTATCACTTCCATAAGTATCTACATCAACTGTCGTAGCCACTAACCAACAAAAATTGACTACCATCAAGCTGAACAATAATATAGAGATGAAAGAGAATAAATCAACAACATATCAATATTTCCCAACAAGAACATTTTTACCCAAGGGACCATCAATGCTTTCAATCATCATTCCCTCATGCTATACTATAGGTGCATCCTACGACATTTGACCCTGGTTTGCTACTCCAAGTTCCTGTCTAGAACCACCTGTGCTGATAGACATACGAGTTAAATCTTTACTTGCATTAATCACCCTCTTTAATTGCCCTGTGTTTGTAAAAGAACGATCAGTCTTAGTCCTGTGAGAATGTACAATATACTGAATGCCATATTTAAACAAATGATAATGATTATTTTACCTATAGAAAATAGCTTTCCTATCATATAAATAAGGGCTACCAAGCACTATCCCACAAATATCCAGTGGAACCACATCAAACTGTACTTCATCCACAAACTTACTAGTGATTGTGAATCTTAAGGTGCATTGTCTTGTTACTTGCAACTTATCATTTTCACAAATCCAGCCTAGTGGATAAGGTTTCTTATGTTGTGTAGTTTTTAATCCCAAGTTTCTTACAACACTTTCAGAAATTAAGTTAACTTGAGAACCACTATCTATGAGTGCATCAATTTTATTGTTCTTAGCAACAACCCTTAAATGAAATAGCTCATTCCCTTTCTTATCTTCAGAGAAATCATTAATTGTAGAAGTAGAAGCACAACTAGCAATAAAAACACTGGAAATAGGAGCTTTACCTTTCAAACCCATAGCTGTTATCTTATTCTCATCATCTGAATCTAAACCAAGATCCATAACAACATTTGTGGCTTTCTCCTTACCTTTTTGTTTCTGATTATGTTTCTGAGCCCACTTAGGCCTCAGTTTAGAATGCAACTGCCAACAATGTTCTTCATCATGACCCTTCTTGTCACAATGAGAGCAAGCAAACTTATCATCCTTCTTAACTGTAGTTGTCTTCTTTCCTTTCCCTATCTCTGCAACCTTAGAAGATTATCAAACTTATCAATAAAAGATCCTTTACCCCTTGACTCTAAGTGGGTAGCTTGGACACAAACTTCATCGAAGTTGTTAGGATTTAAAAACAAAATAGAATTCCTAAGGTAGGAATGCAGACCTCCTATGTACTTCAACAAAGTGTCCTAGGTGTACAAAGGGACATTCAAAGCAATAGCCCTTTTCCTAAATTCATGGGTTTACTCTTGAACAGATTGACCCTTCCCTTGCCTAAACATTTGCCAGTGCATCATTAACTGTTGCATATGGCCGAAGGGATAGAATTGCTTTTTAAGAGCATTAATAAATTCTAATCAAGATAAATTGACTCTACCATGCTGTGAAATTTTTGCTCTAGTCTTACTCTCCCACTAGGTAAGAGTTGTACCTCCCAACCGAAGAGTGGCTAACTGGATCCTAGAAGCATCATCAAAGAGGTTTTGAACTCTACAATAAACTTCTACTTGCTAAATCCAATCATCTAGTTTTTCAGCATCTAATTCACCACAATACTTAGGTAGTTCAAATTTTACATCCAATTTAATTTTAGGCTTATGCCCACTCTTAAAAGGATTAAAAGAAGTAGAATGAGGAGAAGATGGAGAAGAAGGAGAAGGAGAAGAGGGAGGAGAAGAAGAAAAGGGGTGATCTAGTTGCTTCCCACCATCTCCATGTTGTTTCCCTTTCTTGTCTTCACGAACATCTTTCTTTGACGAACCTCCTTCACATTCCTTCCATTCTTGTCTTTCTTGGAAAAGGATGTCAACCTTAGCCTTCATCTCGAGGAATGCTCTTCGGAATTCTTGCTCACTAATTTCTTCAGGAACCTCCATTCCAGACACAAACATCTTCAGAAAACTTCTTCGCTTCCCGATCTCAGGATTAAAGTCTTCAAGCTTTCCTTCACCCTTCTAAATCTTGGATCTTGTTAGCATTCAAGAAAACAACTGCACTAATATTCAACCGAGCTCTGGTACCAATTGATCTGTATACGGATCTAGACTAAATTGTAGGTTGAATGCTTAATTAAAAACACAAATTTGCGGAATTTTAATTCATGCATACATTAATGAAATTATGCATCAAAACTTAAGATGAGAAACATAATTGAGAGAAAAGAAGATAGAAGGTGCAAACAGAGTTTGATTACGGAGTTCGCCACAAACGTGACTACGTCTCCGGGTCAGCTCCAATAGAGTACGATCGATTTGATTAATCTCCAGAATCAATTACAATGATGCACCAAGACCATCACTTTGGTAGCATAACACTGCTCCGACATACAAAATGGCTTCAAAATGATCTCCTTAGAACTCCTCTCGAATCACCTGTCACCTGTTTCACTTGAAAATTCTCTTATAAATTACTTAAACTCACACCCCCCATTCTACTCTTTTTATACAAAAATATTACTCAAATTGGTTCATAACCAATTGATTTTCAAAACCTCCCAATATCTCCTTTACATAGAAAATATTATTTGAAAATCCCCCCTTATTTACATAGGGATATCCTCCTGTTAAAACAACCCATCCAATTTTACATAAAATCTTCACGGATGGCCTCTTGTAATTTTATTCCATAATTTGTTTCAATATTTATTAGGAGATCTTAATAATTCACCTTTGAATATAAACGGGCTTGATTTTGTTAAGGATTTAATCCTTAATTATAGGGGGTGAATTGGTTGGAAATTTGTTTTTTTTCTTTAAAAATAATGTTTAAGTTCCCCTTAAAAAGGGGATCTCCCAACCACATGTATTTTTAAATATTAAAGGGTTTTTATCCCATTTAAATAGGGGTAAATTTGTTTTGTTTTAAATTAAGACCCCAGCTAATTTTTCTCATGTAGGCCTTAAATTAAGGCTTTTAAATGGGAGGAGTGGTAGGCTTGTATATATATATATATATATATATATATATATTTAAATAAAGCCATGTCCAACAAATTGCCGCCACATGTAACTTTGGGAAGCCACCTCATGATTCATCCATGTTAGCATGATGATGTCATGCTGATGTCATCATTGTACCTTCAAGTCAACTGAGCTTTGACCTTCCATATCTCGCACATACGAGCTCTGATTTGCATAAAACAAACACCATTGGAAAGCTCTTGCCGAGCTCTTCGCGTTGACATAAATTTTGACCACTTTTGGTGACATCAAATTTTGACCTTTTTTCTTGCCTTGGGCCCTGAGTTGACCAGTTGTTGACTGAACTTTGACCAACTAAAATCTGGAGTATTGGAGACACTTCAATTTTCGGTGAAAATATCCCTCAGATCACTATATCAACTTGGAGGTCCTTGTAGGCACATAAAATTGACCTAGGCCTCCAAACTTTATTTTTTCCATATTTCTTCTCAGCATAATTAAAATATTTAATAATGTCCTCTTGTCCAAATTCAACTATTAATTAAATAGTTCTTAATTATTTAATGAATTCATATCTTTTATTCCTCATGACTATTTTGTTAGAGTAATTGGTTATTTACTTTATTAATTAAACAATATTTGTTTAATGATTTAAAGTTCCCTTTTATCTCTTTTACACTTAAGCTAACATTAGGTGCATAATAATTAATTATTTTATTAATTATTAATGTGCAAGCCTAGATTTTTCCTTTTTTGGGTCTCTTTGACCCATATGAGGTTGAATTCTTCTCTTTTGTAATTATTCTTTTTTACACATTGGTGAATATAGAGCACCACATCTTTGAGTATTTTATAGTTTTCTTTGTTGCTTCTCTTTGCTTCTCCTTGTAACAGGTATTCTTGCTTGCAGAGATCACTAGGCTCATATGGTGTTGTATTTTCTCAACTCCAACATGGTATAAGAGCATCACATTTGTAGCTACCTATTCTTGTTTTGAGTTTTTTGCATTGGCAGCAGATCTAGGGTTTCAAAAGTTTTTTGTGTGGATCTGGGGGGAGCCTTTTTTTGGTGCACTTTGGGCAAAAACTGACATCATGGTTGAGTCCAAAAGGCCCAAAAACCCTTATTTTCATATATAGTTTGTCAGATTTGGCCACTGTTAATTGGGGGAAGCAAAAAAAAATTTACCCAGGCGCCGTACAGCCCCAGGGCACGCTTTTCGAGATGAAATTGCAAGAAAAATAAATAATAAATCAAAAACCACGTAGGTTTCTCTTGCATGGCCAGTGAAAATCTCGAGCATCGCCCATCCATAGCCAAGTGACCACCAGAAGAAGTAGTGACCTCCACCAAATGCCACCGGACTGCCACCTCCACTAGTCGCCCACCCTTCCACCATCGACGCCTTCGGTCACCGCCACCGGTCGACGGCGGCCCACTCGTGCCCGCCGCCCGCAACCACCGACCACCACTGCCTCCCAGTGCCACTGACTCTCCCAGCCCCTATGGGTGGTCACATGGGTGACTGCGGGCTAATCGCCCTATCCCCTGGTCCGCCCAGGTGACTAGGGGCTATTTTTTTAGCTCTAGGGTACTAAAGGGGGTCTGATCGGGCATTTTATGCTCTTTCACAAGATTAGGCATAACTCGAGCATTTTAGCTCAAGTTTTTGAAAAAAATAGGCATTGGAAAGCTGCTTCCGGCACCGATCTAATGATGCATGTTTTTTTCCAAAATTTTCCAGTCTGGTTATAGTTTTTTTCAGTCAAAATGGGGTCTCTTTTCTGCACTTCCGGGGCCATAGAAGGTGCAAACGGATTCCGTTTTTCGAAAATGAATAGGCATTGGAAAGCTCTCAACATGCTCTATTCAGATATTTGATTAGTTTATCAGATTTTTTAGGTACACATGAATTTGTTTTGAAGTTTTTTTTGCTTAAGCATTGCTTCCTCTTTCTCCATTTGTACTAGGGTTTGGGTTTATCTCTTGTGGGGGGGTGTTTTTTCTCACTTTCTGTCATTTATATCAAAAAACCAGAACACCATAACTCTCAAAAAAATCAAACCCTTCTGCATCTTCTGTCTATTTTGAAAGATCACATAATAATAAAAAACACAAGCAGGTACAGGTGCAGGGTTTCATGGCAGACTCCTCAGTTGAGTTACTCACATCACACAACTATCACACTTAGAAGTCTCACATGATGAGGCTTCTCAGGTCACGAGGGTTGTGGTCTTGTTTAGATGAGGTTCAGCCTCAGTTGCAACATCCTTTTGAGATTATGCAGCATAGGAACAAGATGGATGAAGCTATGGGTTTGCTATCCATGCACATTTCAGATAGTCTTTTGTTTCACCTTGATGTTTTGCTCACTCCTCGAGCCATGTGGTTGAAGTTTGAGACACTTTTTGGGGCCATTAGTGAGTTTCAAGCATTACAGATTGAGGTAGAGCTGACTTCACTATTACCTAAATCATTTCCCACTATTGAGGATTTTTTGAACAAGTTCAAAACTATCCACACTATTTTACAGGGTTGTGGCAAGAATAAGTCAGACACATAGTGCATTTACTTGATCCTTTCGAAGCTTTGTGTTCCATTTCAGATATTTGCTTCTACCTTCTATTCCACCATGGATGGCTTGGGTACTCATTTTACCATGCCTACCTTTGATGTATTTTGTGAGCGTTTGTCTCGTGAGCAGTCACACCTTTCTCAGATGGATTTGCTCTCAGGATCAAATAACAAGGCATTGGTTGCTCAATCATCTAAGGAGAAACAAAAGCGGAAACTAAAGCCCAAGAAATATTTTGCAAGCAGTGAGCATTCCTCCCAACCACCTCCTAAGTCTGATTCTAAACCACCACTTAATCCAAAATAGGGGAAATCTTTGAAGTCTGGTGAGTCTTCCTCCAAGACTAAGCAGAGATCAGGAGACACTTGCAGCTTCTGTGGCAAGGAAGGACATCTAGTTTCTAGGTGTTGGAAATAATTAGAGGCTTTAGAGGAAGCCATGTAGTAGCATAACATCTCCTCACCTCAATCATCCTCTCCTTCCATAGGGAAAGGCCATGCTCTCACTGCTCGTGCATCGACCTATGGGTCCACTTGGATTTTAGATTCTAGTGCTTCTCACCATATGACTCCCACTCAGTAGTTGGTCACTTCTCTTGCCTCTTATAGTACTTCACAGATTGTAGTGGGTGACTCTACACAACTTTCAGTCTTGGGTTCCGGTTCTGTCTCTTTGGATGGGGGCACTCTACAAGATGTTTTGGTTATTCCTGACATCTTGACAAACCTCCTGTCCATTTATCAAATTTTCCATATTGGCTCTGGTAAGACAGTTGAGTTCTCACCACATGATGTGGTTATTCAGGACCTCCATGACTCTGATCTGATTGTGGCTACTGGGAGTGTTGATATTGCATCTCACCTTTATAGGTTTGATGGATTTGAGCCTTCTAAGGGTACAGGTTCATCTCTTATAGCTCATGCAGATTTAGTGAGTAAGCTTTGGCATGAGTGTTTGGGCCATGCCAATTATAGATATCTTTAGTAGATGAGTACATAGGCACTTGTTCTTGGTCTTCCATAGATTTCCTACACTAACGGTGTTTGTCATGGTTGTGTGCTTGGAAAGCATCACAAGGATCCCTTTCTGAAGGGAAGAGCCACTCGTGCTTTGGCACCCTTGGAGTTGATTCATAGTGACTTCATGTCATTTCCCACTCCTTTTTTTGGGGCCAAGTATGTACTCACATTGATTAATGACTTCTCTAGACACACATGGGTGTACTTTCTTAAGTACAAGTCTGATGTCTTTGATTCCTTTCGAATCTTCAAGACATTTGTAGAGAAACAGTCTGGCCTTTCTATTTGGCAAATATGTACAGATAATGGGGGGGAGTATGTGAATCAGGCTTTCATATATTTTTCCACTGAGCATGGTTTGCTGCATCAATTACTATTCCCTACACCCCTCAGCAAAATGGTGTCACTGAGAGAAAGAACAAGACTTTACGGGAGATGGTGAATTGTATGATTCAGTCCAGGTCCATGGATCCATCCTTTTGGGCTAAGGCAGTTAATTGTGCCAACTATATTCAAAATTGGATGCCTCACAAGGCAATTCGACATATGACTCCTAAGGAGGCTTGGTCTCATGACAAGCTTGACATTTCATCATTTCGAGTATTTGGTAGTGAGGCATGGGCATTTATTCCTGATGCTCAAAGGAGAGCTATGGAGCAGAATATTCGACCCCTCATTTTTGTCGGCTACTGTGAGGATGTTAAGGCATATGGATTGTTTGATATTGATTCTAGATAGGTCTTGTTTCGACGGGATGTCCAGTTTGATGAGCGCCTTCCCACAGTGGATACCTTGTCTCCAGTGTCTACTTCACTACCTTCTCCTCCCACTACAGCTCTTCAGGATTATGTTGAGGATGATTTTGATGAGGATGATGATGATCCCCCATCTCCACCTCCACTTGCTCCACCTCTGATGCCCAAATGGGCTCACTTTACTGTTGAGGCAACAAGGTCTATGGCAGGTGATCCTTTAGACACTCATCACACTCGTTCTCATACTGTGGGTTCTAGTCTTTTGAGTCATTCTCTTTCAAAGGATTCTTAGAGGTTTTTAGAGGCGACAGGTCACCCTGAGTGGGACAGTGCTATGGTGGAGGAGTATTCTTCTTTGATGAGCAATAATGCTTGGGATCTTTGTCCTCTTCCTAAGGGTAGAAAGATGGTTTGGTGCAGATGGTTGTATCGCACCAAGTATGTTGCTGATGGTTCTATTGATAAGTACAAAGCATGTCTTGTTGTGAAGGGTTTCTCCCAAGTTGAGGGTATTGATTACTCTGAGACATTTGCCCCCGTTGCCAAGATGAATTCTATTCACTTTGTACTATCACTTGCAGCTTCTAGGGGATGGCCCATTTTTCAGATGGATGTGAAGTGTGCATTCTTGCATGGTGACCTACATGAGGAGATCTATATGGAGCAGCCTTAGGGATTTGTGCAAGATGCTTCTTTGTTTTGCAGACTTCAACGTTCATTGTATGGTCTCAAATAGGCCCTTCAGGCTTGGTATGAGAAGATGGAATCTTTTTTGCTCTCCATTGGTTTCACATGCTATCATTCTGATCCCACCATCTATATTCAAAATCTCGAGGGTGAGATCCTAATTCTTGTGCTATATGTTGATGATCTCCTCATCACAGGTAGCTCATCCTCTATGATTCAGCATGCTCAACAAGCTTTGATGGAGCAGTTTGAGATGACATATCTCGGTCTTCTACACTATTTTTTTTGGTCTTCAGGTGATTCAGTCTTCTGATGGGATCTCCATTTACCAGAAGAAGTATGCTCTTGATATGCTTCAACGCTTTGGCATTCTTGATTGCAAGCCTACCCCCACACCTTTTTAGTCAGGGGTTGTTTTAACTAATACTTACCCCACTCCTTCAGTAGATTCTACACTTTACAAGCAGTTGGTTGGCAGTTTGTTGTACCTGACTCACACTCATCCTGATCTTTCCTTTGTGGTTGGCTTTGTCTCTTGATTCTCCCATGATCCTCATGAGAGTCATTGGAAGCTACCAAACATATTTTGAGGTACATTCAGGGCACCATTTCTTATGGCATTGACTACACATCAAGGGATCCTCACATTGTTGGATACACTGACTCAGATTGGGCTGGTGATGTCAATGATCGGAAGTCTACTTTTTGGCTTTGTTTTTTGTCTTGTATCTAGTCCTATCACATGGTATTGCAAGAAGTAGACTGCTCATGAATTATCATCTACAGAGGTTGGGTACTGAGCTACTATGCTCACTAGTTAGGAGATTTTATTGCTTCGATAGTTGATGACTGAGTTTGGTTTTCCTCCTGATAGTCCCATTATTCTTTGGTGTGACAATCAGAGTGTTATACATATTTCTCGCAACCTGGTGGAGCATCAGCAGATGAAGTATATTGAGCTTCATATGCATTGCCTCAGACAGTTGATTCAGGATGGTTTTCTCATCTTGGAGTATATTCCCACTACCGAGCAGGTTGCAGACATCTTCACGAAGCCTTTTGCATCGCCGCGCTATCTTCAGTTGCGCTCTATGCTTTGGGTGAAGAAAGTTATCCTTGGGGGGTCTTATGAGGCCTTCCTTCCTTCATGTTTCTTTCAGCATGTTCTTCTATCTCTTTTTGGAGAGGAGTTTTTTTCCACTAGGTTTTCTCCTTTTCTCCGTTTCATAGAGATTTCTTTGTACTTTGGTACCTGATCTGGCCTAGTTGTCGGGACCCATTGCTTTTACTTTCAGTAGCTTCTTCTAGGTTTTAGCTTCTCCCTAAGTCTAGCTTAAGGGGGGTGTTAGAGTAATTGGTTATTTACTTTATTAATTAAACAATGTTTGTTTAATTATTTAAAGTTCCCCTTTATCTCTTTTTACACTTAAGCTAACATTAGGTGCATAATAATTAATTGTTTTATTAATTATTAATGTGCAAGCCTAGAGTTTTCCTTTTTGGGTCTCTTTGACCTATATGAGGTTGAGTTCTTCTCTTTTGTAATTATTCATTTTTACACATTGGTGAATATAGAGCTCCACATCTTTGAGCATTTTATAGTGTTCTTTGTTGCTTCTCTTTACTTCTCCTTGTAATAGGTATTCTTGCTTGCAGAGATCACTGGGCTCCTATGGTGTTGTATTTTCTCAACTCCAACATATTTAAATAAAAAAATTACACTTATTTTATTTAAATACATCGCTAATTTCCTATGTCTCCCTATAATTAAATAAATTCCTAGATCTATTAAATTATAATTTATCTATTTGTTTCCTCTTGATTATTTAAATAAGTAAATTTTATTTATTTAAATGTGTCATTAACTCTTTATGTCTTCTTATAATTAAATAAATTCCTATTATTTATTTAATTATTGTCCACCTTGTCCATTTTCTCTACAATTAAATAATTACTATTAATTATTTATTTGTCTTATTGACTTTTCCCTAAATTTCAATAAAGCCATTTATTTAAATTTTCCCACCAAGTAAATAATTTGAAATAATTATTTACTGCCACATGACCCCACCACTTTTGAATTAAATTATTTTTTAATTCAAAAGGACAACATCACCTATTGAATCAAATAATTTTTAATTCTTATTTCATTCTCCTCCAACCTCTTTTTCCGTGCCCAATATCTCCTTGTCACAATCATTCTTGACCCTTGATTTGATTTTCACAAAATCAAATCTAGGCCCTTCATTTCAAATTTTGACCTAAGTTTCCCCTAACCCTTATTTCTATTTGTCACATGTAATTTCAGTCTTTGATCTTAGGGATTTTTTGAACTTTCAATCTTGGCCACTCATCCAAAAATGGAAAGTATTTAAAAAGGGTTTTTCAGCCTCATTTGGAAATCTCTTAGCATCTTATATCATACTTCATCTTGCAAACTTGCCTAATTTGGAAATCCTTCAATATTTGCTTGAGTCTTTGTCATAGGTCTTAGTTGCTCTTCAAAATCTGAGGGGAAACATCAGTTTACAACAAATGGAGAAGGTAAATGAAAGTGAATCATGGAGTGCATGAAGGCTGTTTGGTGAAACTCCTCTTTTATTTATGTTATTTTCCTCCTTTGTGCTTCATTTTTTAGCAAAGGTTTGTTGTATGCATTATGTTTTATGGTAACCTAAATTTTTACCTTAGTTACATTGGTGAACCCGATGTGAAGAACATATTTTGCAGTTTTTGTATGGCCTTCTCATTCTTTCTTGCAAGTAGAGGTATGGAACACCACAAACGCCATTTTCTAAGCTGCAGTTGACATGTCACGATGCATCTTTAAGGTAGAGATGCATTCAAACTTCACAAAGACACATCTAATATTTCACAGTGCATTTGACAAGTTGAAAAACGCATTTGTGATGAGCTGCATTTGACAAGCAGAGTGATGCATCTAGCTATTACAGGTTTACTTTTGGTTTATGGCAGCATTTTCGAGATTTCTTCTTTCTATTTTAGTAGGTTAGGGCTCTTTGGTTACTGATCTGTTGTTGGTAGCATATGGAAAGCTAGAAGGAGATACTAACCCTTGTTTTTTTTTTGGTTTTTACAAATCTTTTTAATCCTAAAGAAAGAAAAAACAAACAACAACTTGCATGTCACACTTCATGGTTTAAAATTAATTGCATTCACACTCATGAGAATTAAAATGAAAATAACTTACATCTACACTCATCAAGGCTAAAAATTTACTTGCATTTTCATAGCATTGACTTAAAAAGAAATTTTCTTGTCTCATAAGAAGTTGGGATGAAATGAATGAGTGTTTGAGGTTTCTTTTGGTGTAATGATAATTCCTTAGTGTGTATGCACTTCTCTTGTGCTTTGTTGCGATCTTGAGAATAAAAAACACTTAGGGGTTGTTTCTTTACCACCCACGTATTTCAATTTGGGTATTAAAATGAACAATCTACTGATTTTGGAATGAAAGCTTTGTGTATGCACTCTCCTTGTGCCTTTGTGTGATCTTGGATGATCAAAAACAAAGTTTTCATTTTGATTTTGTGCTATCTTTAGAGGAGCCTACCTCAAAAGAGGGAAGGACTCCAACTAGTTTTTCGCTCAGGTTGGTATATAAAAGGATAAGACTAAACTGTCAAGTCCTCATGGTATGTAGGCCTTAGCCGTGTAGTGTCACTCGAAATAGGGTACCTACCATAAAACATATAAGAGCCCCTAGTAGAGTGATTAAAGCCTTAAGTGTCTTGTTGGACACTCGTGAGGTGCCATATCCCTGAGTATTTACTAAAACCCTTTTTTTTTAGATTTCCAAAATCCTTCTATTTGCTAGTGCAAGAGGTCGGACCTCTCAAGTTGTCCCACATTTTCATGATTCTTAGTAGAGATGAAGATTTTTTCATGGGAGATTCATGAGAACTCAAAGCTTGGTTGACCTAAGAAATGAGTGTCATGGAGGGGATCCAATGTGGCTAAGATTCTAAGTCATCCACTAAGAATAAGCATGGTTGGTTAATCCAAGTGGGAATCTAGTGAATATAGTCCTTGCCAACCATAGGATTTGTTTTTATTTTCAATGTGCTTGTCTTCAATAATTCAAGACAAAACCAAGTGTTTTTAGTGTAGTCATGGTAGGAGGGTCCTCAAAGAGAACTATCTAGACCATGTAGCTAGAGTTACACAACAAAATTAACATATAATATGGAGGAAAATGAAGATTCAAACATTCTTATTAACAAAAAATTTGATTACAATTGATCGACAACATCTTGGCTTATAGATTTGGCTCATAGGCTTGATATGGCATGTGAGTGAAAATCTTACAGATCGAATACTATATTCTTCTTCATATACTTGATCTTGATTCCTTACTATCCTAATGATACATTACAAGCTTTATATCATGTCCACAGATCTAGAAGCATTTGCGTCAGCTAAAGATTTTTACAATCTTTGATGAAGGAAATGTAACATGTGCATGAACAGTTTGGTCTCAAATTTGAATTTCTCCACGGAAGGTGCATATGATGAAGTGTGGACCTAAAATCAAGGTCAGGGACTCTCCACAAAATAATTTGAAACACCTCACAAGGATCTGCAAGCTATGGGAAGATCCACAAGTGATCAAACTAGCCATTAGGTTTGAAATTATTTCGGGGCCAGTTCCAAAAAATGTCACTTACTTCAAAAGTGACAACTTTAGTGAAAAAGATCCAATTGAACTGAAATCTTGGAATTAGGAAAATAAGCATGTCCGCAATGAGAACATAGATCCATAGGGTCTAGTGAACAAACATGATGAAATATTGAATCTACCAACTTGAATAAGAACAAGAACTGAACAAGAACAAAACTAAATGAAAATATTATTTTGGATGATGTAATATTGCCAAGGGCCAAGGATGCTCCTGCATCAAACCTCTAGGGTTATTGGAAAGTGAGTCCCTCACTTTTTTGGGGCTAAAGGAAAACCAATACGGTCTACCTCAACCTAAGAAATCCAAGAAGAATCCTCCACTAGTCTACCTTTCCACTTCATAATAAATTCTTTGTACTATCTTCCATGAGTTTTCCTCCCATCTCTAACATCCAAAATCTCTTTTATCTCATCTAATTGTTGTTTAGGAAGCTATTCTTCCAATTTTGCTTTATTGTCTTCATTGGATTTTGCTTCATGGTACTGATGTAGATCTTCAAAGTTGAATGTAGGTGATATAACCATACCATTTGGTAACTCTACTTCATATACATTTCCTGAATCAAATTTCTTCAAAATTATTCAAGGTCCAAACTTCCTCATATTGAGCTAACTATATGTGCCAACTAGAAATCTTTCCTTCCTCAAATATACCATCACTTCATTTCTAGCTACGAACTCCTTATGTCTCCTCTTTTCATCTACTCATTCCTTATAATTTTAGTTCATATCTTCCAACTACTGCTTTACCTGAGTATGCACTTTCTTCATATGTTTTGAAAATTCCTTTGCTTCAACACTTCTTTTATCCTCCTTATTGATGTCTTGCAAGTTTGATATACCTCTAGGATGAAGTCCAGTAACAATCTCAAAAGGTGTTTTTCTAGTATTCCTTTTCACTAAATTATTGTAGGAAAACTCTGCTTGAGCAAGGACTAAATCCCAACTTTTGGTCTTCTCTCCAACCAAACATCTTAGCAAATTTCCCAAACTCCTATTTACTACCTCTATATTCCATCAGTCTATGGTTGAAAATTAGAACTAAACTTCAATTTTTTCTTCAACTTCTTCCAAAGTGTCCTCCAAAAGTAACCAACAAACTTTGTATCTCTATCTAAAACAATACTCCTAGGTAGTCCATGCAATCTGACCACTTCCTTGAAAAATAAATCTGCTACATCTACTACATCCATTATCTTCTTACAAGGTATGAAATGTGCCATTTTAGAAAATATATCTACCACCACAAATATATAATAATTACCTCTATGTTTCTTTGGAAAACTAATTATGAAGTCCATGTTGATATCCTCCCAAGGCCTTTCTGGAACAGTCAAAGGTTTATACCATCCAATATTCTGACTACTCCATTTTATGACTTGACAAACTCTTCAACTTTGCACAAATTTCCTAACATCCTTATGAATTTGAAGCCAAAATTAATTCTAACTTACCAATTCTATTGTCTTATCAACTCCAAAGTGTCCTACCAATCCTACACTATGTTTCTCTTTTGCCAAGTTATCCCTCTTTGAACTTTGGGCTATACAGAACTGATCTCCTTTGAACAACATATCCTCTTGAATGAAATAATCCAGCTACTGACTCCTACCCTCCAAGACAGGTTCTTTACAAGCTCTCCAAGGTTCTACAAAATCCGAGTCTTCCTCATACAAGTTCTTCAATTCCTCAAAGCCTAATACTTCCACTCTCATCTTTGCCAGTAAATTCCTTCTCCTACTCAAAGAATTAGCACCTCTATTTGACTTTCCACTCCTATGTTTCAAAAAAAAAGTATAACTCTACAAGAATTCTACCCATCTCATGTGTTTTTTATTCAACTTACCTTGAATTTTCAAATATTATGGTGCTTGATGATCTATATACAACAAAAAATCCTTAGTTAACAAGTAATGTCTCCACTTCTTCAAGGATTTAACTATGGCATAAAACTCTCAGTCATACACTGAATACCTTTTCCTTGCATCATTCAATTTCTCACTAAAATGGCCTACTGGTCTTCCTTCTTGACTTAATCCTGCTCCAATTGCATTTCCACTTGCATCACAGTCTACTTGAAATACCTTATTAAAGTCTGGCAAAGCCAACATAGGCTACTCAGTTGCCTTCTATTTCAAAAACTCAAAAATTTGGTCTGCTCCAGATGTCCACCTAAAATTCTTCCTATCTCCTCTCATTTTTCTTTTCATAGGACTACACATAGAACTGAAATTCCTAATGAACTTTTGGTAGAAACTAGCAAATCCATGAAATGATCTTACCTCTCCAATGCTCTCTAGTGTAGGCCATTCAACAATTTATCTTACCTTCTCAGGGTTCATCTTCAATTCATCCATTGATATAACAAATCCCTGATACACCAATTCTTCATGCATGAAACTAAACTTCTTAATGTTTATCAACAACTACTCTTCTCTCAACCCTTACAAAACTTGTCTTATATGCAACAAATGTTCTTCTCTAGCCTTACTAAAAATAAAGATGTCATCCAAATAGACAATCATAAACTTACCCAATAATTTCTTCAATACCTCATTCATCAACCTCATGAAAGTACTAGGTGCATTTGTTAGTCCAAAAGGCATCACCAACCACTCATACAATCCTTCATTTGTCTTGAATGATGTCTTCCATTCATACCCTTCTTTGATTCTAATATGATGATATCCACTCTTCAAATATATCTTTGTAAAGTATCTAGCTCTACTCAAACAATCCATAATATCATCCATCTGAGGCAAAGGAAATATATACTTCACTATGATCTTGTTTATGGCTCTAGACTTTGTACACATCCTCCATTCTCCATCCTTGTTAGGTGTTATCACTGCAGGTACTACACAATGAATTAAGCTTTCTCTGATCAAACCCTTTCTCAACAAATCTTGCACTTGTCTATTCAACTCTTCATTCTCTTCTAGTGTCATCTAGTGTGCTGCTTTATTAGGAAAACTAGCTCTAGGAATCAGATCCATTCAGTGACTAATACTCCTCACATGTGACAATCCATTAGGTACATTATTTGAAATGATAGCTTTATATGCTACCAGCAATTCCTTTATCTCCTTTGGTTGTTCTTCTACATGCTTCAAGTCTTCAACCTTCTTAGGAACCAAGGCATAGCACATACTCTCATGTCTCTGTCCATTAACAAATCTCCTTCCATCCACCAAGAAAATTCTAGTAGTCATACAAATCTCAACTTTAGGAACATCCTCCAATGGCAGCAAAGTTTTCTTTATCCCATTTGCAACAATAGTATATATGTTATTCTTTCCATCATGAGTAGCCTTTCTATCATACTACGAAGGCCTTCCCAACAAAACATGGAATACATCCATAGGCATGATATGATACAAAACCTCATCATGATAATTTCCTATCTTCAATTTCACCAAACATTGTTCACTTACCAATATCTTATGCTCATCTTGAATCCATGTGATCGAATAGGGCTTTGGTTGTTTCAACCTTTCCAAATTCAATTTGGTCACCATTTCTTTAGAAACTAGGTTCTATGAGCTTCAATTATCAATAATCACTTTGCAACATTTACTAGCTACCTTGCATCTAGTTCAAAATAAATTCTCTCTACAACAGTTCCTTCTCTATCTCACTTTGACATAGTACTCTTCTATTCACAAACACTTCTCCCTCTTTTAGTTTATTAGATGATCCAACATGATCCACCTCAACAAATTTTTCTCTTCTAATTTTCTCTATCTTTCTACTTGCTTCTCCTTAATTACATTAAAATACTCTATTTCCTTCTCCACCACACTTATAGCAAGCTCCTCTAAATACTCTTTTCTCCTATCCTTTATCACCTTTTCTATAACCCTCATTTTGGTAACCACTATATCCTCCTCTTTGGTAATATTTTCCATCATTTCTATGATATGAATTATCATTCTTATTGAATTCCTTATCTTTATTCTAATCTGAAAAAGGTCCTCTTCCTCCTCTAATAAAAATTATTCCTCTAAATTCTTCCACCTCTTCATCTTTGTCTATACTCATGTCTTTTATTCATCTTCTCTTCTAATTTTAGGGAACACTGATATGCCTCCACACTCAACAAATTATTCAAATTAATCTCATCTTGTATAGATGATCTCAAACCATTCATATATCTAGCTACTTGCTCAGTCTCATCTTTTGAATGTCTAGATCTTATTCAACTTGTAGAACTCCTCAGTATACTCTATCACACTTGAATCTTGCTTCAAATTTCACAACTTTTAGAATAAACTAATCTGATATTCTGCAAGCATAAACTTTGTATTCAACTTATTCACCATTCGATTCCATGATCTTATCTTCTGCTTTCATTTTATTTGCCTATATATCTAAAAATGTTCCCACCAAATGGATGCATGTCCTTTCAACTTTGTACAAGAAAATTTCACCTTCCTATCTTATGTGGTACCTTCAAAATCAAAGTACTTCTCATCTCTATTATCTAATCAAGCAATTCATCTAAATCCAACTTACCTTTGTAATCTAGTGGATTAAAATATGGTTTAGTATTCACTCTAGTTAGGGTTCTTATGAACCTTAAGGTGAGGTTGATCTTCTATTTCCCTTTCTTCCTGCTCTACTACTTCTTCATCACTCACATCATCAACTAGTTGACCTCTCCTTTGGGTCATTTCAATTGCTTCCAATCCAACAGTCATTCCTCTCAACATCTCCATTATAGCTGGGTCTGCATTTCCACTACCATTTCTTCTTCTCAACATCTTTACACAAGTCCTCTGCAATTGTAGATTAGATCCTCCATCTGCCACCCCACAAAAAATCTTTAACAAGACTTTACAAACTTTGACGATCATCCATGGATTGAATCTTGCTCTGATACCAATTTAGTATAGTCATTGGAGGAGGGTCTTCAAAGAGAACTATTTGGACCATGCAGCTAGAGTTATACAACAGAAGAAAAAAATAAATGGAGGAAAATGCAGATTCAAACATTCTCATTAACGAAAATTTTGATTACAATCTGCCAGCAACATCGAAGCTTATAGATTTAGCTCACAAGCCTGATATGACATACATGCTCCTTAATGCGAGTGAAAATATTATAGATCGAATTCTATATTCTTCTTCATCAACTTGATCTTGATTCCTTACTACCCTAATGATCCATTACAAGATTTATATCATATCCATAGATCTAGAAGCATTCACATTGGCCAGAGATCTTTACAATCTTCGATGAAGGAAACGTAACATGTGCATGAATAGTTCGGCCTCAAATTTGAATTTCTCCATGGAAGGTGCATATGATGAAGTGTGGACCTAAAAGTAAAGTCATAAACACTCCACAAAATAATTCAAGACACCTCGCAAGGATCTGCAAGCTACGAGAAAGATCTACGAGCGATCAAACTAGCTGTTAGGTTTGAAATTATTCTGGGGCAAGTTCCAAAAACTATCACTTACTTCAAAAGTGATAACTTGTTGGAAAAAGATCCAATTGAGCTAAAATCTTGGAATTAGGAAAACGAACATTTCCATGAAGAGAACATAGATCCATAGGGTCTGGTGAACAAACATGATGAAATACCGAATCTGCCAACTTGAACAAGAACAAAACTGAATTAAAATGTTTTTTTGGTTGATGCAGGATTGCCAAGGACCAAGGATGCTCCTACATCAGTTTTCCAAATATTTTCTAATCTAATGAAAACATAAAATATCTTTTCAAATCTGGAAAATCACAGTAAAACTGAAAAAATTCCACAAATTTGTCAAAATTATAGGAAAACTAGACCTTGTTCAAACTAAAACACAATTAAGAATCTATAACACGCATCTGATTGTTCTCGAACATATTTGATACCTATAACAATGCATCTTCCTTTGTAAACCACATTCGCTATATGAAATAATGCATTTGTTGTCTAAAGCACCACATTTTCCATCTGAAACACCACGTCTTCCTATCACTTACGAAAACAATTGTTATTGTCCTAGTTCAAAATCAAACATTCTGAGTCTATCTCTAAACATCTTTTCTTAGTGGTCTTTGCACAAAAACATAAAATATTTGCTCGAATTATACATCTTTTAGGTCGCATTTAGCCTTTATCATAGGTTTGCCATTACAAAATCCTAGTTGCATCATAGGATCCACAACCATTTTCAGCATAGACAAACTCACAGACCTTCATCATTGCAAACTTTAGAATAGGTAAACTTTCCATACATTGTGAAACCATTGCTTCAAAAGTAGATTTTTATTAGACTAAGTCAAAAATCACTCTTTTAGTCTTTGTCCTTTAGGTCAGATTTTTCTAGCTCATAAGTCTAGTTTGGGAAAGTTACCTTGTCACTTTTTCATTTCACTTTGTCTTACAAAAAGTCCATTGACAATCAAAATTGAAACATTGGCCAAACTTTGGATGGTTAGGCAACTTCTTCTAAAAATCTCCCAAAGTTGATGATCTTATAGAGTTTGCTTGTACCTTACAATTCCATTTGCATTTGTCATAGCATACCCAAAAATAATTTAGTCTCTCATCATTTGATATTAGACATTCCTTTTAGTCCTCATTATCACTTTGCATTGTCACCTTGCATCATACAAAAGACCAAAAAAATAGTTGCATTAGCATTTTCTCCTTATAAAAAAAATTCCAAAAACATAGATTTAGTGTCATATCATGCATATCATTCACATTACCCTTCTTTATTTGATAAAATATTACATGGTTGAGACTAGACTACAAAGAAAGAGAAGAGAAATGGACCCCTTTTGACAAGAAAACAATCCTTACAACTATCATAGTGATTTAAACACCATTCACAACAATACCAACATGGGGACAACTTCCAACAATCCTTTTAGTGACACAAACATTATCTCTTTATCATGCAACAATCCCTTTGAACAATTCATGCATAGATATGAAAATGGACAAGTGTACATGGAAGACATAGAATCCGCTGCCCAAACTCTCAAAGTGGCTTACTTTGTAGAAGAATTTCTCTTACAAGATCCACAATGGTATTTAGTCATGCTTATACATGAAGGAGCTAAATTTCCACAAGGATTTGATGTTAATACCTTGAGAGAAAAATCACCTAACCGTGACACCCAAACTAGTCAACCTCCTTCAACACCACCACATAATGCTAGCACTACCTCCATTGGTGCAACAACTCAAAATGCCACAAACACAATCAACACTACCTCCATTGGTGCTATAATTCACAATAGAAGCAACATAGTCAAAACCACATCCACTTTGGGGGCATCAACTATAGTGCAAACCTCATCACAATCAATGCCTCAAGTATCAAAATTGTGTCACAAACTATTAGGTCCACATTTGGGTCCTCCTCCAATGATATGATAACAAATCCATCAAACCCTTTTGGGAGAATAAAATATGAATTACCATTCAAGGACCTACACCGAACACCAATGCCTTGTCGCAAGGCCCTCAAGTCAATACCAACACTAATGGAAACCAAAGGAAAAACAAAAGTTTCCCACATGGCCATATTGATTAATTTGGGAAAGGAAACCAAGTGTCACAACACATGAATCTTCTTGGTCATCAAAATGTTCATGGGAAAAAAAATCCTCAACTTCAATCTAACACTACTGGAACACATATTCCCACATATGCATCCCATATTCATACACAACCACAAATCCCAACTTAAAATGTGCAATATACTCAACATAAATCCATTTCAAATCAAACCCTCCCATCACAACAAATGGGAACCCATGGGATATCCATCACCAGCATGTGTGACACCACCAACAATCCTATAGTAGACGCATTAATGAACCAACTTGCTGCCTTACAAAAATAGGTAGAGGACATGAAAATATCAAACAAGAAGCCCTACACATCCTTTGACTTATGTCCATATCCATTTGATACAAGATTACATATGCTACTATTCCCTCAAAGATATGTGGTAACAAATTTCTCCAAATACAAATGAAAGACCAATCCCATTGAGCATATAAGAGAGTTCACAATCAATTTTATAGATGTTGCATATGAACACACTTATTTGATGAGACTCTTTCCTAGGATTCTTGCAAGTCTTGCACTTGATTGGTTTTCCCTCTTGCCGAAGGGGATAAAATATTGGGAGGAACTCTCCAATAAATTTGGGGAAAATTATACCTACAACATTTACACTGACATTACTATTGCCACATTATGTAAGACCACTCAAGAGGACACTAGTGAAATATTCATTCTATTCTTCCAAAGATGGTGAAGTCTAACAAGTTGATGTCCCGTTGAGATACCCAAAAAGGAGAAAGTAAACATGTTTGTTCAAAATCTTGTTGAAACCTTGAAATACAACTTGCAATTCCATTGTTGCACTACCTTCATAGACCTTGTTGAAAAGGGAGTTCAACTGGAAAAGGCTCTCATTGTAAAAGGTGAACTGAAATACACTAGAAAGAACACAAAAATGAACCCAACTAATGGTAAGAACAAATATTGGGTCAAGAACAAACATATTACCAATGATTGTGTCATCAATGCTAAAATAATAAATACAACAGGTCCTATAGTCACACTTAGGGGATATCAACCGGAAAACATCCCTTTGACCACCCCGACACCAATATAAAATTCCATTCAAAACAATCAGAACCAAGGACAACAACAACTGACCCAACAATTTCAAAAAAAATGCACATATACCCCATGGGAGAACTAGTTGAAGTTGTCCTCAAGAAACTTATCTAGTCTAATTTCATCACATTACAAGACCCTAAACCATATGACCTAGGGTAGTTCAAACCATCATGGTGGGATGATAATGCCTTTTATGATTATCATCAAATAAAAGGTCATAAAACCTCTTCCTGCAGATAGTTGAGGAATCTCTTACAAGAACTTATTGAAGTTCATGTTATTGAAGTTGAAATTCAACAATTATCTTCTAACTCAGACCATTCTATTCATAAAAATCCACTACAAGATCATGGTTTGAGCAATCCCTCTTTGTCATGACATAAGACTAGCAATAGAGCCAATCACACTCATGTTGCATTTGACTACTCAAGTGGACCTATAATTAATCACCTTTTGATTGCTGATGAATATGTTAATACAATCACCGTTAGAAAGACTTCAGAGTGTAATGTCACCACTTGTTGAGGCAAGATCACAATACCTAATCCTTCTACTTAACAACCACAACCCAAAGGACAATTCAACCTTGTTGACCAATTGGGAAAAACTCCCACACAAATCTATATACTTGAGCTATTACGTATCTCACCCACCCACAAGGCTATCCTTGAAAAGGATTTAAAGGAGTCTTCTATTCCTATTGACATCGATTTCAACCACTTTGAGGCTATGGTCGGATAATTAACTACTTCCCATCATTTCACCTTTTCAGACCAAGATTACTCATCGCCTAGACCATCTCATAATGATGCACAACATATTGAAGCCGTCATCCACAAACACAAGGTTAGACAAGTTTAGTAGATGGCAGAACAGGATTGAACATATGCTCTCTAAAATTGGTCAAGGCTTTAGGTTTCTCTGATGCATTTGTAGATGCCACAAAAATCATAGTCATAAAATCGTACGATGATGAGGAATGATCTTCTAAGGGCATTGTCACACACCCTATTCATGTGGGGCCAGTAATTATAGGTACCACATGTCAGGTCCTAGATCTTGAGTTTCCTTACAAAATCCTACTTGGTTGACCTTGGATTCACGCATTGAAGGTCGTACCATCCACCTATGACCAATGTTTGAAGTTTCCTTTCGATGGCACTGCGATTACCATACTTGGTGATCTTGACCCCTTTCAATATTGCACCAACTTGAGGGGCATTCTTGAACAAGAAGTGCCCATCAATAAAGAGGCTTCACCTTCCTCTTCATCTGCCACTTCATCCTACTACATTGATCCTTTTGACCTATTCAAATCATCAAATGATTTTGCCACACCATCAAGCACCAAGGTCCAAGTCTGTGATATAGGATGTGGAGAATACTGTATGAATAATTTACCGACAACTGAAAATAATATTGCTTTCAAGGAGGTTCAAACTTCTAAATTTTTTGACAAGATAGCTACCAAATGAACATAGAAATATGGTCATGCTAGGTTTGAAACCTTTTGGGATCCTGATACTACATATGTATTTTCCCTATCTGCTTCCAATCAATCCTCCCATGTTCATGATAACCCACTTCATGATCACGACTCTGTTGGAAATACCCTATCCTCATCTTTGCATATTGTCTATCCTAGGTTAGGGTATGTCCTCCTACTATCGCCTCTACCAAGTCATCTTGCCTAGTCATTAAGGATGTGCAAGTCTCTGTTGACATGACCAGTACTAAAAAGTCTACTCCCAAAGACAACATTGTGGACATCATCACTCCATCCACCCCATTCATTCCACTCACATCCATATAGATCATAGACATGGGTCAACAAGACATATCTAAAGAAAAAGATGAAGGAAAATTCCAAGAATCAAAAAATTAAAATGCCTTTAAAAAGAAATCAAGAATCAAAAGACATGCTGAAAAGAGAAAATCAAGAAAAGTCCTCTAGCCAAAACAAAAAGCTATTGGACCCATTAAAACTACAGGTTGATAAGGAGAAAGAATGTCAAGACACATCCTCTAGCCACCATAAAAAGCTATTGGATGAATCAAAAATCAAAATCAAAAGTGAAGATAAAAAAGAATTGGTCTCCAAGAAAGCTCCTCCACCAAAAATCACTTGGGACATTTATCATCACAAAAATATTAATAAAGAGCTTGTTGATCCTAGTTCCTCATCTCCATCACTTTCACTCATTCCATGCATTTAATTCAATCCATCAACATCCATTGATTATTTTTTTTAATGTGCCTTTTACGATGACCCCTCAATGTACTCTAGCCCAATGGTCACCCAAACTCCTTGTCATCTGAAGCTTGGTGGCCCACGTAGTGATCACATCATAGATCATACCATAACCTATTTCATCTACCACTTATATCACCCATCATATTTTCCACTTGCATTCCACATCTGTATCAGGTCCTTTTACCCAGCATGGTCATCCAAAAAGGATCAAGGTATTATCACGACGTACAAGTTCTATGCATAGCATCAAAGAGCTTGGCCAAAAACCACAAAAATATAGAAATTGAAAAATTGAAAAGTACAAAAAAAAATCTTAGCCTTGATGAAAACCTAGCAAATAGGTATCTTGGTGACACCAAAAATATCACAAAATATCAAAAATAGTAAAGAGAAATAATTCATCCAATAGTGAAAATCACTTTGGTGGTGATTTGGATAAGTACCATGGTGAAAACCTAGAAAATAGGTGCCATACGTAGGCAGTATTTTCTTTGCCATCTACTATCACTCCATCTACCTTCGTCCATAATAAGTAATTGACATCACATCCATCATAAATCCCTATTTATTGCCATGGCTGGCAATGGTTGACATCATTCCTCGTAGATCACCCACCTTTTGTCCTTTTTCATCTTGGTTCATCCTCACCCTGATTAGGGACAACACCTTTATCATTTGACTGTAGTGGATATTGCATATGGTCTCGTACATTTAGAAAATCCCTAAAGAATCATAAAATGCCCTGAAAAAAGCCAAAAAAAATCACATATCTATCAAAAATCCAAAAAAACCAAATCATGAAAAAACACAAAAACATCTAAATAACTCTCAAAACTTACAAAAATAGAGACAAAGTCCTTCATCATCATTGTTGAACTATGTTGCCTCTACAACTCAATGTGGGCAAAGCCACCTGTCGATGTGCCTCTGAGGCATTAGGTTAGTCTTTTAGGTTTTTCAAAATAAAAATCATGATAATGTCCCTTGTCACATGAAAAAAGGTCATGTCATGTTGAACTACCAAGTCTTTGCACATTTGTTATGTAGGAAAGGCCATCATTGATGATCCATCGAGGCCCCCTTAAGTCAGTTTTCTAGGGCTCGTCAAGTCAAGTTAAGGCATGCCAATTAGTCCTCAATAAACAAACAGGCACGTCCTATCCCTATCAAACTACGTGGTCTCTAAGTGTATGACATAGGAAAGGTGATCATTGATGAGCCCCCAAGGCCCCCTAGGTCCAATCCCTTAGGCTCTATTGAGTCAATTATTCTCTTCTCATGAATGTCCCAAATCGGGCAACTCCTAAATAAACCTTGGTAATCATCTAATGGGAATTTCAACTAAATTGGCATGTCAGCACTAACATGTGGTCAATTCGATCATCTAGTCAACCTTGGTCAAACTTTCATAACAAGTCAACTTGTCAACTCTTGGTCATTCCTTAGATACATCTTTTTGAGGAAGAATCCCTCTCATTTATTTTATGCTTTAGGATATGTCTTTCCTACGCATCGACACTGTCATCTAGAATTTCGAGGGATTCTCTTGACATTTAGGGGATCAATCCTCTTGACATAGACATCATTCAAGATGTGTCCTTCCTATACCTAACATTACCTAACACCTTATCCTATTCGATATAAACCTATGCTTTTTCAAAATTGGCATCTCGGCATAAATACACTAGACATTCAAACATACTTGGAAAACACTATCTTTAAACACTTGTCATTTGATTTTTGTCATGCTACTAGTTCCTCAAGGATGTCCTAATATTAGGATTTAGAGGATAAATGACGTATCATGATGATTGTCCTATCTTTTCAAAATTTCCATGTCACTAGTTCCTTGAGGATGTCCTACATAGGATTTAGAGGAGCAATGACATTTCATGGCTTGTCTTTCTCATTTGTGGTTGGTTGTGACAAAACGACTAGGGAAATTTAGTTCCTTGTATGAGTCATGGTCATCCTTTTTTACGAATGCTTGTTCTATGCGATGGTGCAACCATGCACACCATTTATTTATGTCATATCATGGTGGTTTTTTGCCATTGCAACAATCTTCCCAATGATGTTTAATGCAACACCTATTAGTACTTTGGAAATATATTGAAGGATTCTTTCGCCACACTAACATCCATAATATCTCTCTTCTTCCGTCCTCTAATGATATTCAGTGACATACAAAAATATAACTGCATACATTCTCATATATAGAAATTGCATTACACATTTACAGAAATCCATTTTCCTATTTGCATTTACATCACTAGCATAAATATCATTTGTATACATCATCCATTAATCCATAAATCATAACATAAAACATTGTATATTCCATACATACACCATCATACGTCAATGCATTCATAATCATAAACATGACATCCATTAAGTTCAAACATCATTCATATATAAAAAAATTATCATCATCATCACAAAGCGACCATCATACATATAGTGAGATCATCACTGGTATTAAGGCATCCCATTACCATCATAAATACATACATCACATAGCATATAATGTATCATCATAGGAATGATAACATAGATCACATCACATGAACATAATAAAATCATAATGCATCATAACAAAATGCATAACATAGAATCTACACCAAAACTACATCATATATATAATAATCTAAAAATCTTGTCATAGGATAGAGTCTAGAGGAATCCCAAAAATAGAGCTTGCAGGCTTGATGGTCAATATATAGTATGTCAAACATAATTACTGTACAATATCATATGTCCTAACTGGTACTCTCCTCATCCCCTCAGGGTGAGGGATAGGGTGACTGATGCTCCCTCTCTAGAGCTAATGATATCTACTCAGACACAACAAGCTGGCTCTATGATGATCCTAGAACAATGGTGACCTATGGCTGACTGTGGTGGGATATGTAACCTAATGATCCATGGTTGTGACTAGATCTATACCCTAAAAAATGCATGTGACTGTGTGATGATTGATGTCTTGATGACTGATCTAAGGAGGACAAAGGGCTTACACTGCTATGGCTCTTGTTGCTAGACCCATTGCCTGTACCACTCCAAGACTGAGTAAACCTCAGCTCTCATCACTCTGATAGCATGAACCTCTTATATAGTCCCTTGCAATGCTCCCAACCAGCACTAACCCTCGCTATCTCTCTTTGCACCTCTCCCATGGGCCCAAAACACAACTATGCAAACTCGAAGCACCACTTTGTGCCTCCATCTACCTCATCACCACCTGATCTCTCCACCCTAGTCACCTCTACCTGACCCTCCAATGTCTTGATCCAGGCAAGGGCCTCATCCAACATGCTCTGTATATCTATCAACCACTTGTCAACTATCACATCCTGAGGCAATGGTGGTCTACCAGCTAGAACCTCCTCCCCATCCACCATTTGATCTCTGATCCACCTCTCTGCATCATCCATCTCCTCCTATCCTCCTATCTCCTCCTCCCCACCAATATCCACATCCTCCTCTCTAGCCACCTCCACCTCTACCTCCATCTCCAGTTACTTCACCTCTGGCTGCTCTACCTCCTATCAAGGACCCTCTAGCTACTCTCCCTCTGCTCTGACCTCCCTCATCCCCGCCATCACCCTAACCATTTCCCCTACCTCCATCTCTCCCTCTCCCTCTGTTTCCATCTCTGCCTCCTCACCCTATTGGGCACACCCATGGTAACACTACTCGTCGATCCACCTATGTTGGTTGATCAAGATATGTCAAGGGAAGTAGCCTATGTGTGAGCCACCATTCATCAAACTCTAGGGTGGTCCTTGCATCCATTATTCCCCTACTTCACAGCCACTTCCAAGCAACCAAACCATTAATATGTTGCTTGGTCACTATCAATCCTATAGGTTGCCCCCACATTGACTCTTGAGATTACCATGTGTACTCCACGATGCCTACAAGTACATCATGTCACTCACCAAATTATTGTAGTACCCACTAGGGTAGGTACATCTCTATGGTGAGTTGTGACTACACCATCCGCCCAAGAAGGTACCTGAACTATAGAAAAAAGGATACATGTTCATCCTCTCCTAGCCATTGTTTGTAGTCTTTGTATGGCCTCCACACAAACTCAACCAAAGTATCAGTAGCATGGAACATGTACCTTGTATCCCCCACTCAATTATGTGTCACTAATCCACCATACATATACACATAGGGCATCCCCTCACCTAACTACCTCTGTATCGATGGATGAAACACTGCAATATGCTCCCATGCCCATATCATGAGGAGTTTGGTCCCATAATTGATAGTGGTAGACTCCTTGTATGCAAAATCATGCAACTGATGACACAACATCCCTAGCAGGCATGACCCCCAAGAAAACTGTCCTATCTTGCATCATCTAGATCAATACATCCCCCATCCTATACGAAAACCATGACCATGATGATATGGTATTAGTACCCTAGCTATCAAGGTGCACAACATACACTCCCATTAGCCATAATGCTAAGCTAAGAACTTCCAGCTGATCTCATATCCATAGATGCCTAGTTGCGCTACATCCTTATGCTTGTAGTAATCTATGATGGCCTATAGTCCCCGTCGAGGATCATATACTACACACTCTCCCCTAATCAAAATCTATAAGATCCTATAGACTTCCTTGAGCATCATTGTGGCCTCCCCTATCAGCAACTAAAATGAACATGTCTAGGGGTGCCATCTCTCCACCAACACTTTCAAGAGACCCCTATTTTCTCGAATAATGGGCATATAGGTCACATAAAACAATCCCAGATGTATCAATCACCTCTACTCACCTGGCCTCAACTGATTCCTGAATGCATATGTAGCTGACCGAAACTCTCATGTATATATTAGTTGTAATTGTCTCTACACACACAAATAATGGTCAGCACATCATTGAATATCATCCCTATCATCTAACGAATCAATAGTTCACAAGTAAAATGAGCCTAAACCAAATGAACTTTCACCATACTTAGTTGTTTCGTAGGAATCATATTTGTCATTTCATCCCACAGATGCACCAAACTATGAAAATTGCATTGTTTGGCTGTACATATGTGTGAATGTATTGCATTTGTGTTTCCCCCCATTAGTTGTGCCACTTTTAAGCATATGCATCGAATCAACCCACTTTTGTGTTGCAATCTAGCGATTGCATTGCAGGACCTGGCACTTATGGCTTGTTTTGGAACTTGCATAGAATCATGGCATGATTGTGCTATTTCAACCTAAACCCTACCCTCCCCTTGTGCTTGTAGATCTGTTGAATGTATGAACAATGCATCTACTTTCCCAAATTTTAAGGCCCTAAAACTACTCAAAAATGAAAAAATCACAAAGTGGGTACATGGTACATACCGTGGGTCCTGAGCCCTATCCACAATGATCTACCTCTAGAATAGTCATCTTTGTGCAATTTCCTTTTGCTCTGAGCTCTGAATTTCTTAAAGGTGACAGTAAAAATGTATTACCTTTTTACCATCTTCAAGGCTATTTATAGGGTGAAAATTAGGGTTTCCCCTAAGGTTTATAACTGGATGCATCGTTTCCCACTTTCAAACCCCCTTTTGACTACTTTAAATTTGTTGAAATTTGAAACCAACTATGCCATTTCTTTTCTGGCCATCAAATTGGCTTATCGAGACACTTTTCAAATTTTTCCAACACCTTGCCAAAATTCACAAATTTTCCCGAGGGGGCATAGATACTCTGTACCTTCGTTGGGGCATATCTTGAACATAATTTTCTTTGTCACAATGCGATGAACTACATTATGACAAAGAGGGGTAAAATGTAGACACATAAAATTGACCTAGGCCTACAAACTTTATTTTTTCCATATTTCTTCTCAACATAATTAAAATATTTAATTATGCCCTCTCCTCCAAATTCAACTATTAATTAAATAATTCATATATTTTATTCCTCCTGACTATTTAAATAAATTCCTAAATTTATTTAATTATCATTTATCTACTTATTTCCCCCTGATTATTTAAATAAATAAATTTATTTATTTAAATGCATCATTAACTCCTTATGTCTTCTTATAATTAAATAAATTCCTATGATTTATTTAATTATTTTCCACCTTGTCCATTTTCTCTGCAATTAATAATTATTATTAATTATTTAATTATCTTATTAAATTTTCCCTAAATTTAAATAAAGCCATTTTTTAAAATTTTCCCACCAAATAAATAATTTGAAATAATTATTTACTACCACATGACCCCACCAATTTTGAATTAAATTATTTTTTAATTCAAAAGGTCAACATCACCTCTTGAATCAAATAATTTTTAATTCTTATTTGATTCTCCTCCAACCTCTTTTTTTGTGCCTAATATCTCCTTGTCACATGCATTCTTGACCCTTGATTTGATTTTCACAAAATCAAATCTGATCCCTTCATTTCAAATTTTGACCTAACCCTAATTGCTAGTTGTCAAATGCAATTTCAACCTTTGATCTTAGGGCTTTTGTCAACTTTCAATCTTGGCCACTCATCCAACAACAGAAAGTCTTTAAAAAGGCTTTGGAAGCCTCATTTGGACATCTCTTAGCATCTTGAATCATACTTCATCTTGCAAACTTGCCTAATTTGGAAATCCTTTAATATTTGCAAGTCTTTGTCATAGGTCTTATCCGTTCTTCAAAATCTGAGGGAAAACATCATTTTATAGCAAATGGAGAAGGGAAATGAAGGTCAATCATGGAGGGCATGAAAGTTGTTTGGTTAAATTCCTCTTTTATTTATGTTATTTTCCTCCTTTGTGCCTCATTATTTAGCTAGGATTTACTATATGCATTTTGTTTTATGCTAACTTGATTTTTTTCCTTTAGTTACAATCCTCTTAGGAAATGGTTTTGGTTTTGCTATTGGTATTGGCCTTGAGCGCTCTACTAATATTGATACTGAGGCACATTTTGTTGTACATTATAGTGAAAGTACATGTTGCCCTATGTGTTTTGCTAAGATGGGTAATATTGGTGGGGTGGGTAAGTGTATGTTGATTGTTCAAAATTCTGAGGAATATTATGTGGTTCTATATTCTGAGGTGCAATATTTTGTTGTAAGCCTTGGTTATGTTGTTTAGGAGGACTGGTGTGTCTTTGATTGTCAAGTCTTGCATTTTGTTTTACACCTTGGTTTGTCAATCCTTGATTATAATATTTATTGTTTGTTGCATTTGAGATATTAGGAGTGTTGTGATGGGGTTGTGAGATAGTACCACTACCTCTTCCTATATTTTTGAGGAATAGGGAATAGATGCCAACATTTTTTCCTATAGATTTTTTATGAGGGGGCACATATCTTGGCCCACTTGTTGAGGTTGAGCATTGTTTTGAAGTAATTGTTGATCCAACTCATCTCTTTTCTTTATCAATTAGTTTTTTTCAAGCTCCTTGTTTAATTCCTCTACTTCCTATTTTAGCTCTTCAACAATCAATTCCCTTTTCTTGGGAGGGTTGTTATGTCTCTCTATAAAGCGTACTATATGTGGAAAAGAATTGTCTGGCTATAGTTGAGTTATTCTATTGTCATATTCTATTCTCATAATCTCTTTTCTCTTTATTGGATTGATTGTTCTGATGTAATGATCTTCTTCCATCCATCTTGTAAAATGCTAATATGCTGGAATTTAATCTTTTTGATATGTTTTTCAAACATCCTGTCATTGAATTTAGTATTACTTTAGTAGAGTCACAACCCACTTTTTGATAAGTGGGAAAATTACAATTTCTTTGTAAGATTTTATTCATAAGGGTTCTTTAGTTTGTTTGTAGCATAATCCCCTTCTCATTTTTTGTGGAAATGTAACTACATAGATGTGAAGTTTTAATGACTCTGTAATAGAATGGTCTAGACTCAAGGTTGACTAGGTTATCCCTAGCAGAGTCGCTAAACTATTGGTTCCCAAAATGAAAACTTGTTAAACCTAAGGGTATGCTAGGTCTTATGGTCAAATTTAACAAGGTTTTTGCAAATGTACAGAGTGAATCTATATGGTTTACAACTCCCTATGCTTTAGGCTCTACTAAACCTAGGCGGGTAAACCTCAATGATGAAATAAAATTTAAGAATTAAGTGTATTGATTTAGGAAATCTATTACTTATGGCATGTAGGTGTGAAATAGATGTAGAATTATATCTAATCCTACTGATATTGAGAGTTTAAATATGTGAATAAATTTTATATCAAATATAGTTTTGATGTGAATGTAACCAATGCATAATCCTATTGGGTGAATGGAGTCAGATGTGGATGAGAAGTGTGTCCTATTTCTTGGCATAACTCTAATTATCTACACTTTTAGATGTTTATAACTTGTATAAACATGCAATAATATCATATATCAGGCTCTTCTTACTAATCCCAATGATATCTTTTTAGATTATTGTGACTACAAAGTATTTTAACCCTATTTGAAGGAAACCAACTTGAGATGATTTGTTAATGGATTTTAATTCTTGGTAGAAACCTATAACATGAACCAATTAAGAAGGATTTTAATTATTTTACAAAGAGACCAATTAAGTTAACCACACAGTGAAAACATATGTTCCCAAATAAATCATGTAATAATTTAAATAATCAGAAAAGACCACTTTGGAGACAAAAAAGAGAGCTTATAGGAATTAATTTCAACAAATAATTGAACACCAAATTTAAATCTTCTTCTTCATTAAATACTTCAAAAGATGATACAATATGTAGCAGAAGTCTTCATTATATATACTATGTATCTGTATCCTAACTATTGATGATGATGAAAAAAAATCATCCTAAAATTAGGCCTTGGTTTTCCTTTTTATATGGGAAGAAAAACAAGCTTCGGGACTTTTATAAAATGATGCAATGTTTCAAAACTACACCTCTTCAATAATCTAGCTATTTGTTTGATTAACATAATTAAAGAAATATACAAAACTTAAAACACTTGGACATTGTGAATCCGTTAATCATCATAGAAGACCCGTGATCACTGATCTGGCAAGGTCTTCATTTCCTTGATAAAACATCTGAATATTCTCATCCCAATGACTTACTCCTCAACAGCTACATACTTCTCTTCCCACTAATATATTTTGAAATTTGATGGCCATTTGTTTCTCAAATCTTTGGTACATTTTCAATATGAACTTGCCATCGATTATCTAAGAACACCTTTTCATTAGTAATGAATTTTAAATACCCTACATTGAAAGAAACCAATCCATCCAAAATCAAGTTAATCATGTAGAGGTTAATGTCATCATCCTTATGTATGTGAGTAATATAGTTAGGAATAATCTGACCAAACTCCTTTTTCCATTCTTCAAGGTCTCTAAGTTGGTCATATTTTTTCACTATCTCTAGTATATACTATTGCTTCAGAGTATGGAAAGAATCCATTTGTGTCTTAATATTTTTGTCTTCTCCCTATATGGATTGAAATTCATCCATAATCATCTTGACCATTTGTTCAGTTGGTTTCAATGCTACAGGGGCATCAGTACTCCTTTGTAGAACTATACACAATTTGAACAAGGTGGTGTATAGGCTGCAATTTTTTGAACAGGGGATCCAACATAAGAATATGTTCTTTCATTTGATCAATGGCTTATCTAAGTGACTTGTAACTATCATATACTTTCTCTAATTTATCTACAACCAAATTCACCTTTTGTTTAAATTTTTTTTCTATAGCCTAACAAATTTGCTTCTTTACTCCTTGGGTTTCATGGCTGGTCTTTTTTAGTTCTTCCACTTCCTCCCTAAGAACTTTTATTTTTTCAGAAGAAGAATTTTGTACATCATCTATTGGAGAATTTGGAGGATGATACAACACTATCTATTTTTTCTATTAGATCCCTTCTCCTTTGAGTTTCTCTTTTAATTTCCCATTCTCCATGAACAACCTATTTACTTCATCATTTAATATTTTTTTATCTTTTTCATATTATCTTACTCTATCCTCTAATCCCTTAACATTAGCATGAGTAAACATGGTTGAATGCATAGTCATAGTGGTATTTTCTAAAGGGGTTGTTTCTTCTACTATTTTTTACAATGGTCACCCCTTTCATTCCTTGTATTACATCCAATAGCTTCAGTTTTTATGTATTCTTCTTCTTGATCCATATAGCTAAGGTCCGAATCCTTGGATTATATCCTATACCACTCACTCCTTCATCAGAATCAAGTTATACAGCTAGAATAGGATCCACTTGGGCCCGTACTTGGTCAAGCAAAAACACCTTTAACTCCAAACTAGGGAAAATGATCATGTTACTTTTTAAGATCATTTTTCTAGCCTCTTGCAGGCTAATGTCAATGTTGTCAATTCTAAATTCTCTGAAGGTTTGTGCCACCACCTGATCATGTTGGGATTCCTCAATCCCCATATTATTTATCCCCACTCTTTCCTAAAATTATTTTACCTTCATCTTTGAACAAAAATATCTGAATTATGTAGTTTTAATAAACTCATCATCCTCTATCAAGTTACTAGCTGCAACCTCTCTTTCATATTCTTGTATTTCTTTACTTAATTATTCTCCAACATCCATCCTTTTTTAGGTTTATGGGCATTAGCTTAATGGACTGGTTGGTCGACCTCAACATTATCTTTCAATGACTATAACACATTGGTAATTTCTTTAGTATCTCTCACCCCTTCACATTCTTCATAAGGGATTATTGGTTCAATCTCCTTTGTCTTTATCCTTTTAGGAGGTGGTTGTTCCATGGGAGACTTTGAGGTTATGTCCAGAGTGTGCTCTGCAATTTTCATGCCACTATTTTCTTGAAGATGTGCTTCTCCTCCTACGACAACTTTATACAAGTCCTCAAATTTATTAATTATCAAATGGATTCTTTTGATAGGATCTTTATCCTCAACAAAGTAGCCTAGAAAATCTTTTTATTTTTGTTTCCTTTACTCCTCAAGTTTCCTCATTATTCTCCATTTTTTATCTCTATAAAATACTTTTTGAGTAAGATAGTTTCTTATCAGATCTTCCTCATAGTCTACTTGGTGAGCAATTTTTGACTTGGTGAGGAGATTGTGTCTTACATAATTCATATGATTCTCATGATCAAAGGCTCTTTCCTTTCTTGAATCCTGTGAATATTTTTCTTCAAATAATACTGCAACTCCTCCAATGTGTCAAAACCCACTGACTAGTCTTCACATTTAGTTAGGTTTGGCAAGAATGTGCCCTTCTTTTATTTATGCATCACATCCTTCTCCATCCACATTATCTACCACATGAACTCTATATTTGATAGTACAATGGGCACAAACTTTGGTAGTATGTGTGGAGAAAGAGGGCATCCATAAACTCTTATTACTGTGACTTTTGGGAGGAAGAACCAATCATCAAAGTTGTGTGTAGCATTTTAGTGTGCAATCTTGGTATTGACTAACCAAGGACTCTCAGGATCCTATACACAATATCATCATAGAATATCACAAAGCTTGAGTTTTGACACTGATTGTCCCAAATATAGCACCACCTATAAATAGGTGTAGTGTTCCCTTGTTCATGAATCCTAGCCAAATTCATTTGTTTGTTCCACTTATCTTGGTTCTGGTATAATATCAAATGACACAAAAGAGAATAGTGTCTAAATGTAATAGGTACTTTGTCTTCTATGACGTGTAGGAATTCTTCACTCAATGCCTTCTCAAGATATGAAGCAAATTCATATTCTATATTGGTCTCAAGATTCTAGATTCTCATGGCCATCATCATTAGGCTTATTGGCATCTTATCCTAAGCATCCATCCCCAATATTTGGTATAGGGAAAGATATATATTTACAAAATAGTATTGAAAGTCTATGATAATAATTGGTTCAATAGTGGAGAGTGAAACATGGATTGTTCTATTTCCAATACCTTTCTTCATGTATGGGGGAATCTCATCACTTTTGTAAGTTATTCTCAACCTAGTATATTCATCCTCACTATTTCATAGGTCTATCTTAGTTAAGGCTTGTTTGTTCAAATTCAAAAACTCAATGATAGTTGTCCTGGTTACTTCAACCAACACTAAACCATTTGTAAACCTCACAGTTATAGTAGTAGGGTGATAATTTTAAGCTAATAGTCTAATAAATTACACATCAACAAACACATTCAAGACAATCAGTTTGGCCAAGTCCAACGTCCACAGGTTTGACACTGGGACTTTCCCATCTCTTTTATTGTAAAAATACCAAAATAAATTCTACCTAGATTTAGGAATGAGGGCATCTCTATAACCTTGTGTGATATCTATGAGGAATTTCTTGTTACCTTCCTTGGTGTACCTTGGGAGTATATATAGAATGGACTGGTGGAGAGGCCTCTCTTTTTTGGGGGGGTTCTTCATCCTTAATTTCAATCTTTCCCTTCTTGGTTTCTAATTGTTTCCTTTTAGGTGGAATAATTCTACTTATTCTGCTAAAAACTTTAGAATAATAGAGCTTTTGAATAGATTTACACCAGTCAATCCCTGTCAATGAGTTATTTGTGTACTTACCCAGTTGTCATCAACCACAGAGCTCCTCCTCCAACATCCTCTACAATAGCATATCACAAATGAGTGCAATAGTCAAGAAAAATTCTTGTTTTTAATGGTGTTTGAATTCAGTCATATCAGTATTAATAATACCAACCTTCTACCAAATATTTGCATAATAATATTATATCTTAAAATTGATTATACATCATTGGATACGCACATCAAGGTGATTGATGTGTTCTCATATATTTATTACCGTATTCTATAACGATTTCATGACAAGTCTTATCCCACTATCATCGCCACTTGTCTTATTTGGTGTAGTATGGCAATACCTAGTTTTATGCCCTCTATCTATGCTACCTTTATTTTTCTTGGTCATGGGACAACAAGATACATACCGCCATACCACAACTATAGTATTTACCTTATGTAGCACTACAGTGTATATTTCTCCTACTTAATATTTACCACACTACTTCCCTTCTTAAGCCTTCTTGTTGTGAGGTAGTGGTGTACACCGCTTGACCATGCATGCTAATTAACTCCTTGGTAGTATGGTAGTTTATATTTTATTTTATGAGTTAGGCACCACCATCTTGTTTGGACTTCATTTTATTGTTGTGGGATTGTGGTAAGGGGCATAAATTGGTTTAGTGGTGATCATTTAAAGGAATAAATGGATATATAAAAAGGGTGATTGCAATGATTTTATGGATCTTTTCAAATAAATTGTTGCATTTCATGTTAAACATAATGCAAAACCAAAGGTAGTAGATATTTTGATGAGGATTGAAATTTGAATGGGGTGATGAAGACTGATGAAGACTGATGAAAATTAAGGTGAATTTTTTAGTTGTAACTATGGCTTTGATTGGGGATGAATGGATATGAAGTAATTGAAAGAATCTAGAAGTGATCTCTCAGACACATACCATGGGTGAATATAACCTAGATGGAAAAGGAAAGGGGAAGAAAACGTAAAACTACTAGGCATGGAATAATATTTATTTTTAAGAAAATAAGTGCTTCAGGAATTGTCCATGCACTAGAAATTCTTGATCTTGTCCTGCCATGATTTTAAAGATAATATGAATCTTCACCGCCTTTATCGATGATGATAAATGGTCCTATCCATAGAGCTTCAAATTTATCATGTTTCCCTTTGTCTTGGCTTCTAGAATTTCACATAAGAACCATATCATTCACTTCAAATTTTCTATCTTTTTCCTTTTTGTCAAATAAGTACTTCATCCAACTCTACTAGTTGTTCCATCCTATCCTCCATAGGTTTAAGGATATCCAAATATTCTTGTAGCATAAAATTATATAGTGGTAGAAGGTTATGCATGGGAATTATTTCTTGTGTTCCATAAACCAATTCAAAAGGTGACTTTCCAATTGATTTCTTGATTGTAATTCTATCTATCCAAACTACTAATCTTAGTTTAGAGTCCCATGTATTTTTATTGTTATCCAACATCCTCTTAATTATCTTTAAGATGTTTGTTTGTTGGATTCAGCCTACCCATTTTCTTGTGGATGATATGGGGAAGCATATGAAATTGTTATACCATAGATCTCAGAGAACATTTTGAACTCATTTGATCTAAAGCACATGCCATTGTCTGTTATTAACCTTTTAGGTACTCCAAATTTGGTGATAATATTCTCCATAAAAAAATTTATTGCATCCTTGTTGCTGGCTTTCTTTGTTGGTATAGCTTCTATCCATTTTGTAAAATAGTCTATAGCTACCAAAATCCATTTATGCCATCGAATATAATTATCTTCAATCTCTCCTATGAAATCAATTCCCCATTGATGGAATGGAGCTTCAACTTGCATGGGTCTTAATGGTAATGCTCCCTGATATTTATTCTTCCCAATTTTTTTTTGAAAGCCTCACACTTTCGTACATAATTAAAGGCATCATTGAATACCTTTGGCCAATAATATCCTACTCTTAGAGCCTTGTGGGTAGTGGAATTTTCTGAAAAATGTCCTCCAAAAACACCTTAATGCATTTCTTGTAGCGCATGCTTTTCTTGTGATTCATCTAAACATAATAATAACACTCCATCTCTATTTTTCTAGTATAAATCTCCATCATTAAAGATATACTTTGATGCATGTAGTTTCAAATTTCTCTTTCAATTATCATTAATTCCTTTAGGACACTTTTGATTACATCAGTGTACCATGGATTCTATCAATCATGCCTTCTTCTTCAACTATGTTACAAATCTGTGTTGCTTCAAAATTTGATTCAACCATGAGCTTAGCCAATCCTTGTCCTCTTACTAGTTTGGTAATTTGGATTTCAATATCAAACTCCTAGATCCTATTAATCCATCTACATTGTCACCTTGTAACTTCAATTTTCAAAAACACATCCTTGACTTCAACATTAGGAACATAAGCAATTATTTTGGCCCCTACTAAATTATTTCTAAATTCCTTAATAACTTTCAGTAGTGCATATGGTTATTTTCTATGATTTTATATTTTAATTCTTCCCCTTGAAGGGTTTTTCTAAAGAACGATATTGGTTGCTCATGTCCCTCATCATTCTTTTGTAACATTATTGCTACAATAGTATTGTAGTATGCAAATGAAAAAAATTGAAATGGTTCATTGGAATTTGGTGATTTCAATATGGAGGCCTCCTTGATTTCTCTTTTACTGGATATGAATGCATCAATTGATTTAGCTATCCAATCTATTGTTGCACCCTTTTTCAACATTGTTGATATAGGTTTGACAATCTCAACAAAGTTTGATATGAACCTCCTTACAAAATTGATATTCCCAAAGAAATATTGAATGGATTTCACTGTCTTTGGGATGGGAATTTTTTCAATAGCCTCCACTCTCTCATGATCAATTCTTACCCATATTTAAAAACTAGACAACCCAACAATTTTCCTTCAATCATAGAAAAATGGTATTTCCTTGGATTTAAAAAGATGACATATTATAAATCTTTAAGGATTTTGTTTTTTCCAAATGTTCAACATGGTCTTCTGCTCTCTGAGATTATGTTGTGAGGTCATCTTGATATACTACCATTATTTCATTGACAAGTTAGAAAAACAATGTCTATAGCCCTTTGAAAGGTGGCACTAGCGTTTGTAAGGCCAAATGGCATCTTGACATATACATATATGCCCCATGGTGTGGTAAAAGAAGTCTTGTATTGTTATGATTCCTTGACTTTTACTTGATTATATCCTAAGAAACCATCCATCATGGATAGGAGTTTTCATCCATTTACTCTCTATAGCATTTCCTCCATATTTGGTAGAGGGTAATTTTCTTTAAGTGATGCTACATTCAGATTTCTAAAGTCCACACGTAGTCTTATATCTACATTGTTCTTTCTGATAGGCACTAGGTTAGACACCTAAGAGGAGTTCTTGATTGGTTTAATGATGCCTCCTCTACGTTTTGTGAGCTCCTCACATATCTTGGATTCTAGAGTAGGATTTATTGGTCTTTGTTTCTTCCTGAAGTGTTTAGCTTCAAGATTTAATGGGATTTCATGTTGAAATAGGTCCTATCTATATGCTTTAAGGTCCTCATATGACCATGAAAAAAAATGTTTATACTTCCTTAATAATGTAATCAGTATCTCTCTAATCTTAGGACTTATCATCTTTCTAGTGTACACCTTTTTGGGAGCCAATTTAGTTCCTAGATTAACCTCTTCAATGTCTTCCCTCTTCATTGGTGTTTGTTTCATAATTACTCATCCATTCCCATCAAATACCCTTTCTAATTCTAGCAATCCTTTAGGTATTTTTTTTATTTGGAGTTGTACTACTTCTTTGCTAAACATAGTTTTCTTACCATCTACTTCTTCAACAAATGCATTGAAATCAATTTCTTGAGCCTCTTATTGATCTATATAGTGTAGAAATTTAATTAGATTATCTTTAACATTGAACACCTACCAATTACAAATATTATCATGAATTGCAGGTCTAGCCTTGAACTCCACTTGTGAGATTCCTGCTAGTGTAAGATCATCTTTATTCAGTGCCACATTTTCCAAGAAGTTAACCATCATGCTTTTAGATTTGTCTACCCAATTAATTGAAAAAACATGAAAAAACTATATGTCATTTTGAACTGCATGTTTATATTGTTTCAATCTTTTGTTTTTTATAGAATTTTTTTCCCTCACTTGTGAAACAACCAATTCTCAGTCCCTAAACATAGTTAGTACCTTGATCCCATATCTTATAGAAATTTTTCAGCCCAATAACAAGGTCTCATATTCTACTATATTGTTTATACATTTTAATGCCAACAGAAATAAGTATTTGAATGTTCTACCATTGGGTAAAATAAAAACAAATCCAACTCCATTTCCCTCTTTACTATAAGCTCCATCAAAGTTCATATTCCATAAACCTTGTTAATTATGAGAAACATCTCTAGAAATTGGATCTATATTTTTCAATTCAGGGTCTAAACGTTCAATTCTAAATCTTCCAAGGTCCACATCACAAACATAATTCATTTGATTTGGATCAAAATTTTCTATGAATTTTGTTTATCTTGGCTCCTTGTACAACTTGAATTCTCTTCCATTCATAGGTATTGTGGCATAGAATAGTTCTAATTGTACATTCCTTCCAACTGTTGTTGCCCATTGTCTTGAAAAAAGCATACCAATGTAAGGAGGTGTATCAATTATTGTTATATCAAATTTGTAAGTGGCTTCTAGGTAGGAAGCTAGCTATAGTTATACATCCCACATTATACCAATGATCAAGATAGATCTATTGTCCATGGTGTAGCCTTTTCCATAAGTTGTATCCACCCACAAGTCTAACTCCTTCATAACATCCATTGGCATAACATTGGTTGTTTCCCTTGAGTCAATCATATAGTTTTTCACCAATTTTTTATTTATCAACAAGGTGGTGTAGAAAGGGTCTATGTGAGAGGGGGCCTTTGTTAGGGTGTCCCCTAGGTATACTTTTGGACTTTTGGATTTTTCCCTTTTGAAATTTTTGACCCACTCTTGATTATTTTGGGCTACTCCCTTGTCTGATTTGTTCGTTTTCTTAGGTATATCTGATAGTAGCTTGAGTGTATAATTTCTATATTATTTTATCTTCATCATTTCTAGTAAAGGAACTAGAATTTTTATTTGGGATAGAGCTTGGGTGAAATCAAATGAGGGAGGATTCACTATTTTTTATTTTAGTTAGTTTCTTTTCCTCATGTAAATCCTTTGATTTTTTTTTAACTTCACCCTGATCAGTCTTTGTTATCTCTTTAAATTTAGCCTTTTGAGAGTCCTTATTTTTTGAGTTGCTCCCTTATCCTTTATGAACAATCCCCCAAGCTTACCTTCATCTAAATTTATTGTCCTATTTCTTAGTTTGTAATTACTCTTTACTTGTGCCACTACAACAATAGTCAATGCCTTAATTTCCTCTTTTGTTGGTCTTCTCAATTGACATTGATTTTTTTTTTATGGTTCTTTAGGTAGATATTGCTCTACATCACTTCCATTTTCCTAATCAGATAATATCTCTTATCTTTTCATATGGACATTATGTCTTTGAATACTTACATCATACTCATACCCATCCTCATCTGATGAAGAATATTTATTATCAATATAGTGAGGTCTCATTGACAACATTTTATACTGTGATGTTCAACCTCGTGGTCATAGGGGATGTCTTCTTTTTGAAATGCTTGGGCCACTAAAAAATATTTAGGTGGATGTGAGAGTCTACATTCCACACACCATGGATTACTTTCTACAAGATGTGCTTTTTTCTTTTTTTAGTGGGCCTAAAATTTCCTTAAAATTGTGTCTCTGATTCTCATCCACCAGCTTCCCACCCTTCCAGTTAGTGTGGTAGGGCATGTCATGGAGCCTTGATCTATAATTTTTGTAATTGTTATTATTTTTGTGTACATTTTTGTTAGGATTCAGTGGCATTGTAATATCACCTCTTCTACCAACTTTTCCAACAGCTCTTCTATCTTTTTCTATAGTTGATGCAGTTATATTATCCTCTGCTAGGGATGTATGGGATTTATTTCTAATTTCATACCCTATCTTGGCATCAAAAGAATTAATGTAGAAATCTACAAACATTTCTTTTGTTGGTTTCAATTGAGGGGCAATCTTATTGTAGACTTTGGTAAACCTTATATTGAGATCGGCCACTGACTCATTATAGTTTTTGGAAATATTGGATATGTCCTTTAGGGTGAAATGTGAGTTGTAATTGCTCTCATATTGCTCACATATTTCTCTATAAATTATTCTTTGAGATCAGATAGAGAACTAATTGATGCATCTAGAAATTTTATGTACCAACCCCTTACATCCTCCACCAGGGATTGCATGAACAATTTCATTTTGAGATACTCATCTTTTATTTCAAGAATTTTCCATGACTATATCAAATATCTCTATGTGTTCTTCTGCTTTGATGGCATGAGTCCCTATAAATATTGGGCTAGAATTCCTCCAATCACTACTAATTGGGTTAAGGAAAATTTGATATGAAAAAAAAGTCTAGTTGTCTATATCCACTTGGAGGTCCTCTTAGGAAATGGTTTTGGTTTGGTTGTTGGTATTGGCCTTGAGGTCCCTACTGATATTGATACTAAGGAACATTTTTTCTATAAATTCTAGTGAAAGTATATGTTTCTTTGTGTGTTTTTCTAAGATGGGTAATATTCGTGGGGTGGGATGTATCATTAGCCAGGGGGTGGGTAAGTGTATGTTGATTGTTGAGAATTTTGAGGAATATTTAATGGTCTTGTATTCTGAGGTGGAATATTTTGTTGTAAGCCTTGGTTATGTTGTCTAGGAGGATTGGTGTGTCCTTGACTTCTAGGTCTTGAGTTTGTTGTTCACCCTTGTTAGTCAATCCTTGATTATGGGATGCATTTTTTGTTGCATTTGAGGTATTAGGAGTGTTGTGCTTAGGTTTTGAGATAGTGCCACTTCCTCCTCCTATATTTTTGAGGGATAGGGATGAGTTGCCAACATTCATTCCTCTAGTTTTTTTATTAGGGAGTACATATCTAGTTGGCCCACTTTTTGTAGGTTGAGCATTGTTTTTAAGAACTCGTTGAGACAACTCATCTCTTTTCTTTATCAATTGGTTTCTTTCAAGATCCTTGTTGAATTCCTTTATTTCTTATTTTAGCTCTTCAATAATCATCTCCGTTTTCTTGGGTGGGTTGTTATGTCTCTCTATAAAGTGTATTGTATGTGGAAAGAATTGTCTGGCTGTAGCTGATCTATTTTATTCTCATAATCCCCTTTTGTCATATTATATGCTATTTACTATTCATTTCTTGCCTCAAATGTTTCCATCCATTGGGTATCAAGTTCCTATGTGTGGAAACAAAGGTGTGAGTGACTATGTTCATTTTGATCTTCTTGAGAAAAATAAATTCCACTTTGTAATATCTCTTCATGTGAGTTGGTAGTGCTCTCATTTAATGTTTGTGCTATGACACTATTCTCCTCTTGATTTTCCGTATATATGATTGTGTTCATGTTATGAAATTTTATTTTGGATTTTGAGGTAGGAGGGGACTTTGAACTATCCTTATTTCCATGTGTCCATTTTTAATCTTTATTGGACTAATTGTTTTGATGTAATTATCTTCTTCCCTCCATCTTGTAGAATGATAAGATTTTGGAATTCAATCTTTTTTTTTTTTTTTTAACATCCTATCACTGACTTCATTATTACTTTAGTAGAGTCACCACCCACTTTCTAATAAGTGGGAAAATTATAATTTCTTTGTAATATTTTATTTATAATGGTTCTTTAGTTTCTCCTAAGTAGAATCCCCTTCTTATTTTTTGTGAAAGTGTAATTACACAGATGTGAAGTTTTAATGACTATGTAATAGAATGGTCTAGACTTAGGGTTGACTAGGTTATCCCCAGCAGAGTCGCCAAATTGTTGGTTCCCAAAATTACATCTTGTTAATGCGAAGGGAATGCCAAGTCCTATGGTCAGATTCAATAGGGTTTTGGCCAATGTATGAAGTGAGCCTATATGGTTTACAACTCCTTTCACTTTATGCTCTACTAAACCTAGGCAGGTAAACATCAATAATGAAAGGAGATTTAAGAATTAAGTGTATTGACTTAGGTAATATATTTCTTATGGCATTTCGGTGTGAAATAGATGGAAGAATTATATCTAATCCTACTAATATTGAGAGTTTGAATATGTGAATAATTTTAATATGAAATGTAGTTTTGATATGAATGTAACCAGTTCCTAATCCTATTGGGTGAATGGAGTCAAATGTGGATGATAAGTGTGTCCTATTCCTTGGCTTAACTCTAATTATCTAGAACTTTTGGATGTTTATAACTTGTATAAATGTACATGAATATCAGCTACCAAGCTCTTCTTACTAATACCAATGATATTTTTTTGGATCATTGTGACTACTCCAAAGGATTTTAACACTGTTTGAAGGAAAATAGCTTGAGGTGATTTGTTAAAGGATTTTAATTCATGGAAAAAACCTATAACATGAACCACTTAAGAAGGATTTTAATTCTTTCACATAGAGACCAATTAAGTTAACCGCATAGTGATAGAAAATGTGCCCAGATAAATCATGTAATGACCTAAATAATCAGAAAATACCACTCTACAAATAGCAAAGATAACTTATAGGAATTAATTTAAATAGATAATTGAACATGGTAAAATTGAACACCAGATTTAAAGCTTCTTCTCCATTAAATACTTCAAAATATGGTAGAATATGTGGTAGAATTATTCATTATACATACTACATATCTATATCCTAACTATTGCTGATGATGAAAAATTATCATCCTAAAATAAGGCCTTGGTTTCCCTTTTTATATAGGAAGAAAAAAAGCTTCAAGCCTTTTACAAAATGAGGCAAAATTTTAAAACTACACCTCTTCAGTAATCTAGCTATTTTTTTATTAACATAATTAAAGAAATATACAAAATTTAAAACACTTGGCAATTGTGAATCTATTAATCATCATAGAAGACCTGTGATCACTGATTTGGAAAGGTCTTCATCTCCTTGATAGAACATTTGATTATTCTCATTTGAATGACTTACTCCTTAGTAGCTAGATACTTCTCTTTCCACTGATATATTGTGAAATTTAATGGCCATTTGTATTCTTGAATCTTTGGTACATTTACAAGATGAACCTACCACCAACTATCTAACAACACCTTTGCATCGGTAACAAATTTCAAATACCTTGCATCGAAAGCAACCGATTCATCTAGAATCAAGTTAAGCTTATTGAGGTTAATTTCACCATCCTTTTGTATGTGAGTAATATAGTTAGGAACACTCTCACCAAACTTCTTTTTCCATTCTTCAAGGTCTCTGATTTGGTCATGACCTTTCACTATCTCAGGTATACACCATTGCTTCATAGTATGGAAATAATCCATTCGTGTCTTAATATTTTTGTCTTTTCCCTATATTTACAAAAATTCATCCATAATAATCCTGACCATTTGCTTAGTTGGTTTCAATGTTGCAGGGGCATCATTACTCCTTTGCAGAACTCTGCACAGTTTGAACAAGGTGTGGTGTATAGGCTACAATTTTTTGAACAAGGGATCCAACATAAGCATATGTGATTTCATTTTATGAATGGCCTATCTAAGTGACTTGTAACTATCATATACATTCTCTAATTTATCTACAACCAAATTCAGCCTATGTTCAAGAATTTTTTCTATAGCCTCACAAATATGCTTCTTTACTCCTCCTGGGTTTCATGATTGGTCTTCTTCAATTCTTCCACTTCCTCCCTAAGAATTTTATGTGTTCAATAGAAACATTATTTACATCATCTATTGGATCACTTGGAGATTGATACAACACTATCTATTTACTTTATGAGGTCCCTGCTCCTCTTAGTTGCTCTTTTAATTTCACATTCTCCATGAACAACCTATTTACTTCATATTTTAATATATTTTTCTCTTTTTTATATGATCTTAGTCTATCATCTAATCCCTTAATAGTAGCATTTGTAAACATGGTTGAAGGCATAGTCATCATGGCAGATTCCAAATGTGTTGTGTCTTGTAATGTTTTTACCATGGCTTCCCCTTTCATTCCTTGTATTACATCCAATGGCTTTAATTTTGTGTATTCTTCTGCTTGATCATATAGCTAGGGTCTCAATCCTTGGATTATATCTTGTACCACTCACTCCTTCATTAGAATCAAATTCTATAGATAACATAGGATCATCTTGGGCCCATACTTGGTCAAGAAAAAAAATCTTCTTTAACTCCAAACTAGGGAAAATGAGCATGTTACTTTTTAAGATAATTTCTCTAGCCTCCTGTGGGCTAATGTCAATGTTTTCAATTCTCAATTCTTTGAAGGTTTGTGCCACCACCTAATCATGTTGGGATTCCTTAATCCCCATATTATTTATCTCCACTCTTTTCTCAAATTATTTTACCTTCATCTTTGTACAAAACTACTTGAATTTTGGAGTTTTAATATTAAACTCATCATCCTCTTTGAAGCACCCAACTACAACCTCCCTTTCATCTTCATGTATTTCTCTACTTACTTTTTCTCTAGCATCCATCCTTTCTTCAAGTTTATGGGCATTAGTTTAATGGACTGGAAGGTCAACCTCAACATCATAGTTCAATGACTGTGACACATTGGAAACTTCTTTAGTATCTCCCACCCCTTCACTTTCTTCATAAGGGATTATTGGTTCGATCCCTTGTGTATTTTTCATTTTAGGAGGTGGTTGCTCCATGGGAGACTTTGAGGTCATTTCTGGAGTGTGTGCTGCAATTTTCATTCCACTATGTTCTTGAAGATGTGCTTATCCTCCTATGGCATCTTTATACAAGTCCTCAAATTTATCAATTATCAAATTTATTCTTTTGATAGGATCCTTCTCCTCAACAAAGTATCCTAGGAAATCTTTGTATTTTTTTTTCCTTTCCTCCTCAAGTTTCCTCATCAATCTCCATTTTTTATCTCTATAAAATACTTCTTGAGGATTACGATAGTTTCTTATCAGATCTTCCTCATAGTCTACTTGGTGAGAAATTGTTGACTTGGTGAGGATATTGTGTCTTACATAATTCATATGATTCTCAAGATCAAATAATCTTTCCTTTCTTGAATGCAGTGAATATTTTGTTTTCAAATAATACTGCAATTCCTCCAATGTGTTAGATCCCACTGACCAATCTTCACATTTTGCTAGGCTTGGTAGGAATGTTCCATTCTTCTATATATGGATCACATCCTTCTCCATACACATTATCTACCACATGAACTCTATAAATTTCAGTTTAAGGGGCACAAAATTTGGTAGTATGTGTGGAGAAAGAGGGAATCCATAAACCCTTATTACTATGAATTCAAGTAGCAAGAACCAATCACTAAAGTTGATTGTATGAGATTGCTCTGATTTTAGGGCTAGAGGTCTCAATAGTTGTAGAATTTTAGTGTGAAATATTGGTATTGAGTAACCAAGGACTCTCAAGATCCTATACACAAAATAATCATAGAATCTCAAAAAGCTTGAGTTTTTATACCAACCGTCCTAGATATAGCACCACTTCTAAATAGGTGTAGGATTCCCTTGTTCATCAATCCTAGCCAAATTCACTTGTTTGGTCCACTTGTCTTGGTTTTTTTATAATATCAAATGACACAAGAGAGAATAGTATCTAAATGTAAATGGTGATTTGTCTTCTATGACCTACAGGAATTCTTCAGTCAATGTATTCTCAAGATATGATTCTCCCGGCCATCATCATTAGGCTTATTGGCATCTAATCTTGAGCATCCATCCCCAATATTTTGCACAGGGAAAGATATGTATTTACAAAATAGTATTGAAAGTTTGTAATAGTAATTGGCTTGGTAGTGGACAGGGAAACATGGATTGTTTTGTTGCCAATACCTTTCTTCATGTATAGGGGAAGCTCATCACTTTTGTTTTTTCTTCTCAACCTAGTATACTCCTCACTCTTTTGTAGGTCTATCTTAGTTAGGGATTGTTTGTTCAAATTGAAACACTCAATGATAATTGTCTTGGTTACTTGAACCAACACCGAACCATTTGGAAACCTCACAATTTTAGTATTAGGGTGATAATGTTTAGCTAATAGTCTTATGAATTCCACATCAACAAACATATTTTGGACCATCAGTTTGGTTAAGTACAATTTCCATGTGTTTGACACTGGGAATTTCCCATCTCTTTTACTATAAAATACTAGAATAAATCCCACCTAGATTTAGAAATGAGGGCATCTCTAAAACCTTGTGCAATATCTATGAGGAATTTCTAGTTACCTTCCTCAGTGGACCTTGGGAGTATATCTAGAATGGACTAGTGGAGAGGCCTCTTTTTTGTTTTGGGTTCCTCATCCTTAATTTCAATCTTACCCTTCTTAGTTTCTAATTGTTTCCTTTTAGGTGGAATAATTCTACTTATTTTGCTAAAAACTTCAAAACAATAGAGCTTATGAATAATTTCACACTAGTCAAGCCTTTTCAATGAGTTATTCATGCACTTACTAGGTTACCGTCAACCACAGAGTTCCTCATTTAGTACCCTTAGGTCCCTCCATGACATCGTATAGCAAATGAGCGCAACTGGTGGGAAAAATTCTTGTTTTTAATGGAATTCAAATTCAATCATATCATTATTAATACCAACCTTCTACCAAATATTTTCACAATAGGCTTATTCTTAAAATTGATTATGCATGTCAAGGTGTTTGATGTGATCTCATATATTTATTACCGCAGTCTGTAATGACGTCACAAAAATTCTTACTGCACTACCATCGTTGCTTGTCTTACTTGGTGCAGTATGGCAATACATAAATTTATGCCCTCTATCTATGCTACCTTTAGTCTTCCTAGTCACGAGACAACGAGATACATACCACCATGCCACAACTATATTATTTACCTTATGTGGTATTGTGGTGTTTGTTTCTCCTACTTAATGTTTACCGCACTACTTAAGCCTTCTTGTTGTGGGGTAGTGATGTATATCACCTGACTATGCATTCTAATTAAATCCTTGGTGGTATGGTGATTTATGTTTTATTTTATGAGTTAGGCACTTCCAACCTACTCGAACTTCATTTTATTGTTACAAGATTGTGGTAAGGGGCATAAATTGATTTATTGGTGTAGACACATAAAATATTCATGCACCTAATTCTAATCCTACTAACATTGTTTCATCTTGAATCATACTCTCAGCTTATCAACACCTTTCATCCCTTAATTAAATAAACAATTATTTATTTAATTAGGTCTTTCTCCTCTGGTGATTAAATTAATCAATTTAATTTAATTAATCATCTTTCTCTATTCATTTAAATAATTCATTTTATTTAAATTAAACCTCTAAAGTCCTCTTATTAAATTGAATAAATTAAAACATTATTTAATTTAATCTAACATATTTCTCCTTAGTTAAACAAATCAAAATCATTTATTTAATTAATCATTTCCTCTCAATTTGATTTAAATCAATTCATAAATTTAAGTCTAAATTGTCAAATCTCGTAATTCCTCATTAAATTAATCAAATCTTTGATTAAGTTAATCCCTATCATTAAAATCCTCTAGAGAATGCAACTCCCACAATAAATCAATTACTTTGATTTATTAAATTGCCTATTTTCTCTCAACATGGCATCAAAAGAGAATATTCCCTCAATTTGAATTCAAAATTCCAATGGGATTGGTCCTTCCAACAAGGCATTCAATGCCTCTTACATGTCCTTGTGCATTGAGCCAAGTGACATTAACTCTACTCTTCTCTCCCCCCAACATGTCACATTCAAACTTCAAATTTGAACCCAATGGAATTTATCATGCACATTGACCAAAATGTGCTCATTCCTCAACCATTCACATCTTCGAAAGTGGCACTTAGCCATTGGATGTTGAATGATCCCATATTGCCTATTTTCACTCATTCTTCCAAGATTGGAATCTATAAATGAGAGACTCTTCCTCTCATTATATCATCCACAATTTGAGTAAACTTATTATACTCAAATCCATCTTCATCCACAATCCTCATGCAAAGTTACTCTCTTCACATTGAGAGCTAATTTTGCCCATTGCACTCAATCATCCACCATTTTCATAAATTATAACAAGGTTATGCTCAAATATCTTTGGAGATTTGACCATTGTCTAATCAATCTACATTTCAACTTAGGAATTGGGAAAGGGCCAATTGCAACACTTCATTGGCACCAATTCCCCCATGGGATATCTAATCTATTGGCTTAATTAGGATTTAGTTTGATTTATTATTTGTGTCCATCATTTTTCTTAATTTTAGTTTGAATAGATGGATTTCATGGGGAATCTCTCATACTTGTTTGCATGCATTTGATCTAACAACCTAACATGTTTTTTTGCTCTTGTGCATTTGTAGGTTTAGGGGTTCACATTTTGGCACTAGAAGGAGGGCTTGATCAAATATTCAATCATGTTTTTAAAAAATTCTGCGTTTTTGACATTTTTTTTGTAGACACAGGAAACACAGCTGCTCGGCGCTATATTGCACTGCTTTCAGCACTACAGTGCAATACCTCACCGCTTTCAGAGAAGTGGCGCCATACTGACCCGTGCGCAATTTCCTAGCCTCGCCACATTTTCTCCCCGTCTGTCACTTTTTTCAAAGTTCCTAACTCCATCGCGTTCACCCCCATGGTAGTATACTGCACCGCCTTCAGCACTGTGGCGTTGTATTGTACCACGATTTCTCCAAACTCTGTCACTCCATTAAATTTAGGATTTTTTAATCTTTGACCTTGTTTTTTGTCTTTTTTCTCTCTGGCTTTTTGTCATTTTTGCAGGTTGGAGCAAAGGAAGAAGTTCATCATGACATAATGTTCGCCAAACCCAAAGTGTTTCTAAACACTAAAGTGTTCTTTAACACTTTTTAAGAAATTTCTTAAATATCTTTGGCCTTAGGAACACTAAATTCACTTTGGGTTTAAAAAGAACAAGCAAATTTTTATTATGACACCATGCTCATTTTGTACAAAGTGTTTTTCAACACTCTTTAAAGAATTTGATAAGTTCATTGATCTTAGGATACTAAATTTCTTTTGGGTTCTAAAATAAACAATCAAATTTCTTTTCAAAAGTGGCCAAGGGGCTAAAAAGAACCTTAGACAAAAACACTAGATTTTGTTTAAAGGTTAACAATTGAACAAGGAAATCTCACATTTCATTTGGTGCTTAAAAAGAACTCATCATTGCTTTGAGAAGTTTAAAATTGAACATGTTTTTTTCGTGTTTTGTAATCCTTTTTGCAAAGTAGTATCATTTGAAAAGGTGTATGCGCTTCTCTCACACCTCACGGCGATCTTGAGAATCAAAAGTCTTTTTGGTGACACTAAGTTTCATAAAATATTGCCTCCAAATTTAGATTTGGGTACCTAATAATTGAATGAAACATGCAAGTGTGAGCATGACATATTGCAGAGGTTTTCCCCTTTATTTTTCAACAAAGGTTATGTAAACGATGGGATATGTTAGCTCACTTTTTTTATCTTAGAGGGCATACCTTGTGGGAAAAATTACTCACCCAAGGGAATGACCCAACCAGGAACACGCTAAAGCCAAGCGACTCCCAACCGGTATATAAGTGTGGATTCTTGAGGAAAGTTCAAGAATCATGAGGATTATTTTGACGAGATGGATAGAAATGGACTCTCATTGACCTTGGATAATCCCCCATGAACAAAATGCTCACATTAGGACCCTTTGTTTAGAAAAGGCCAAATCCTATCTATTTGTTGGTGCAAAAGGTCATGTCCTTTGAAGCTGCCCTATGTTATACACGCAGTTTTGTTGTAGAGATAAAAAGTATGCCATGGGAGATTCATGGGTACTAATTCTTGGCTGACCTGAGTAGTGTGTGTCATGGAGGGGAGCCAGTGTGATCAAGCATTTATCCATTCACACAAAATATGTGCAGCTGGATTCATCCAAGTGGAAACCCAATGAATACTATCTTTTCAGCCTAGGGTTGTGCATGTTATTGAGACACCTTGCTTGGTTCTAAAAAAAATTGAAAAATAAACATCCACAAAGAGATCCAAATTGCAAACCCCTTGGAGGAAACAAATATCCTTTGATGAATATAATTACTCTTGCTTTCCCTAGGGATCATATCCTTATAGGTTTCTAGGTGCTTGGATTTTATCATCATTTGTTTTCACCAAGGTTAAACACTAGGAAATTTTTTCCCTATTTTCCTTGATTTCCACATAATGAACTTTGTGGGATGAAAAGAAAGTGGGACTTTAGACATGAAGTTTGAAAAAAATAATCAAGAAAGTGTTTGTGGTAAAAAGAATCAAACCTAAGCAAGATAAAAGACAATTGAACCACACTAATGCTTGGTCCTTTTTTGAGTCATTTGGTTTCCACGCAAACATTGGTATTTTGGTTTGAATTACTCCTAGGGAAAAGCATGTTCTTCATTACCTTGGTCTTGTAAACAAGTCCTCATAGGGTCATCTAGGATCAATTCAAAACACTTCATCCATCCAAACATCAATCAAATTCCATTTCACCAACAACTTTTGGAACCTTGGAAACATCATTCATGCTAGACTTTTGGAAAATCAACATCACCTTGTTTGACTTAACACACCTAGTCAAATTATCAATCTTCTTGAACAAATTTTCCTCTAGGATAACACAACTTCCTAAGGTCTACTAGTTCATGATCATTTTGATTGGCTTAACACACTTAGCCAATTCATTCTCTTATGTGAGTTTTCCCTAGGATAACACAACTTCCTAGGGTTTACAAGTTCACCATCATCTTGTTTGGCTTAACACACCTAGTCAAACTATCGAATCAAACCAATTCCTAAAATCTAGCATTGATCCAAAGCTCCTAAAAGTTCAAAAATTCTCATATCCCTTTCATCCTTCATCTCATCATTGGTCCTAAACCCCTCAGAGGTTAGCAAGGTCAAAACACAAGAAGAACATGGAATTTAAATTTGACTCATACATCATGAGTAATCCAAGTCAACCAAACTATCCAATATCATAATTCCAATTGATTATCAAAACTCACATTTATACATGGCATCATCATCTCCTCCAAACCTCAAAAGTACAACGAATGTGAGTATGCCCAATCCAAAGTTTGGAAAAACTTTCTCAATGGTAGATTTAAATCCAAGTCCAAATTCGCAAATCTATCAACCAAACGCTCAATGCATGAGTTTTCCAAACAAAATTATCCCACCAAATCCATACAGGCCAAGTACAACTTTACCAAACATGACCATTTCAAATCCACACTTGGTAAACTTTGAGGTAGACATGTTTGCAAATCCCATCAATGTTGTTCAAAATCCAAGCAATATGTTGATGACTCTAGGTATTGATCCAAGTGAAGGTAACACCATGCAAAATCAAAGTTACCTAAATAAAGGCGATATGATTCCCAACCACAACAATGTTCAATTTCAATCTATCATTTTTCCATCAATATTGCAACAAAAAATGGAAACCATCCAAGCAACCCTAACGGTTAACACATCTACCATTTCTCTAGTGTCTCAAGGACCAAGAATCTCAATCACACCATTCACCACTCAAACCTTGGTAATCAATGAGACCATTCCACTCACCCCAATTATCAACACCATTCCCATTCCACCATCGCCACCACTTCCAAAACACAACATGACAAACTCATTCTCCATCATGTTGCAAGCTGCACAAAAATCTGCCCACCAAAAGGCACTCCAAGCCCAACAAACTGCACAAGTTGTGCAAGTGGCTCAAGTAGCCCAACAAGAATAGGCTCAATAGGAGCAAGCACAATTCCGAGCACTATTGCAAGCACTCCATTAACAAGTAGCTCAACAACAAGCCAAACAAAAAGCATTGTTGGCACAACAACACGACCAACAAAAAGCATTGTTGGCTCAATAGCAAATGCTGGCATTACTCGCTCAACAAATCTTGCAACAAACTCCCACCATAATTGTTGAAAACAATAATCAAGATCTATCCATCGATGAACACCCTGACAATGTTTCCACCTTATCCAATGATCAAATCAGCATACATCAAAAGCCATATTTTAGTCATGATCAAGACCCCTCCTACAAAGATCTATTCCAATGAGTGTTGATGTTGTTTGATCCTAACAACATAAACCAATATCTGTCCACCAATGATCATGTTGAAAATGTCTCAACATCACCTAACAAGTTAGAAGACATATCTCAAGAACTTATTCCAAATCATGATCAACATCTTCTACCAAGGTCTAGCAATGATCCTTTACAAAACATATGGACATCCTTTGACCTCATGACATTTAAGAAACTGCCTATGCCTAAGGAAGATATCCAAGAACCCTTTGAAAGCAATCCATCCTTTGAAATTGACCCATGTCAAGAACTTGATCCAAAGCATGTTGAAAGAAATTCTGACATTAACCAAGATCAAGAAATTTTATATTCAAGATACTACAATGAGGTAATGGGAACTCTCCTATCTATACAAGATATCCCAAATGACGATCATATCCATATAGCACATACTCCTCCATCTACCCATAATATGCTTTCTTTGGATGGACACGTAGATGATCGTCATTCAAAATAAGAGTCTCATACTCTTACCAAGGAATAAGAGTCTCTTACTCGTAACATTTATACACATGGTCAAAATATAGAGAATTCCAGAGACATAGCAGAAACAAATCATGAAGAAGGATTCTATAGAAGTTGTGAATTAGAAACATCATGTGAAATAATATCAAGAATGAATCATGAGGAAGACTTTTACAAGGATAGTGAAGCATCAACACTTCTTGAAGAAGCACTACAATTTGATATCTCACAAGATCAAACCAAAGATATCAATTAGAAAGTCATCCTACATATGGAGGATCCTATCACTTATAAACTTGGATCACTCACCTTTGTAAGGAAAAATCATCTTATCAATAAAAATGCTATGACCTTTGAAGATCCGCCATAGAGCAGAGGAGTAGCACCTTGTTTCTAAGGAAAATCATATCCTATTGCAGATAAAAAATTTTAGCAGATGAATTATCAAGGTAGAGGATTAGGCCTACATGAACAAGGTATCTTGGAACCAATACGGAGTTTTGGCAATCCTAAGTATCAAGGCCTTGATTATTCGACAATCAAGGGATCTCAACATATCAGTAATACTTCCACAAAATTGGGGCAACTTGGTCTTGAGCAAACATCAACATAGGGGGCATGAAGGATCCTTATGATGAAACTAATGCCAATGCTACAACCCACCATGTCATGAATATTCACCCACCCATCACCCCATCCATAAATTGGGACCAACGTCAAAAGAAAGACTTGAATCAAAGCATGAAGAATGTCATCAAAGAAAAAGAAGCTAAGAAGCATGAAGGACAAATCAAATATAAGTGGATACCAAAAAATACTAAGAAATATTATCCCTATCAAACTCCATTAGTCAAAGAAACTATGGGGAAAAATAAAAAAGGGAACAATATCCATCCAAGACATCCACAAAAGAAAAATAAAGCTTCTCAAGCGATGTACAAAATTTATCAAGCAGTTGGTCCTAATTCCACAAACACTTTTGTATCCACCCATTATTGCTCATCTTCCCAAGTTTGGAGAGTCAAAGGTTCCAAAATTTCAACCAATCCATCTTTTATCCCTAAAAACACTCCATCCACACCTCCACACATAATATCCAATTCTCACATTGACCATGTGTTGGCAGCGACCCTTCATCATAAGGATTTATAAGGCACTCTATTGCGATGTGCACACAAAGATGAAGTTAACTCTGGTATCAACAAAGAAGAACGGATTTCTCAAAATTTTCTTTCAAGTGCACGCATCTTGGCAAGGAACTTCTTCAAATAGGATATCGATGGCACATCATGATAGAAGAATCAACATTAGCTCCACTAGGTGGTTAAGCATCAACTTAAAGTCTCTCAGAAAATACAAAAAAATCAAAAAATAAAAATAAAAAATAGGAAAAGGATTGAAAATAGTAAAGAAAAAAATCATCCTCTAGCGAAAACCACTATAGTGGTGCTTTGGACAACTACCATGATGAAAACCTAGCAAACAAGCATCATGTGTAGAATCAAGCATCCACGTGCACCATTTCACGAGGAAACATCTTATCATATCCATAATAAATCCAACATTCCATCCATATCATTCGTTCATCCATGAACCATTTATCCAACCCATTACCATCTGTCTACATTATCTTGATAAAATTTTGAAGCACACTTTACATTTTTTTATGGTGAACATCTTGACATGGGTCATTTTCATTGATCCCATCCTACCCAACGCTATCTAAGAAATATCCAAATGAGCATCCTCTATTTGAACACCCTTATCTTATTGCAAAATGATCCATATCCATTCGTCCATCCATCTATCCAAGAATCTACCCATGGTCATTTAAGCATTGCTAGACACTGGGGGCAGATATTTGCATCTTGCTTTGGAAATAAATCTTGATATATATCCTCCTACTTATATGGCGATCCGAACATTGGAAAAAATGATATCAAATTGGTTAAATCATTTGTGAGCACCGAGTCAAATCACTAGCCCATGGCATATTTTGACAAGAAAATGTTCCTTATCAAGTTTTATCTTTCATCGAACATCAATCTAAATAATCAATATCAGTCGCATCTAATGTGCACGTCAGCATCACATCTAATCATCAAAATAGTTTTGTTCCAAGTCAAGCTTCATCAATCTTGATCAATTGAATTCAATCCAAAACCACCTTGTTTGACTTAACACACTTAGTCAAACTATCATCTTATGCATGAGTTTACTCTAGGATAACACAACTTCCTTGAGTTTACAAGTTCATTATCATCTTTGTTTAGCTTAACGCACTTAGCCAAATTATCAAATCCATGATCAACTTGTTTGACTTAACACACTTAGTCAAACCACCCTCTTATATGAGTTTACTCTGGGATAACACAACTTCTTGGAATTTACAAGTGCATTATCACTTTTGTTTGACTTAACACATTTAGTCAAACTATCAATCCATTGATTTGATCAATCAACATTAAGCTTGGTTTTCAACAAAATCCCAAAATAAAGCATTGATATCATCATCACATATCATATCCAAATTACCAAAATAATGCGAAAAACCAAAAAAAAAAAACATTCAAAAAATTCATCAAAAACCCAAAAGCATCCAAAACATATCAAAATTCAAAAACATTCAAAAAAATCATCAAAAAACTCAAAAAAAAAATGTCGAAATATCAAAAAATCTTCAAAAAATGCATTGAGTCTTGTCAGTCTTTCACCTTGGTGAACTACATTGTCTCTAAGCTTGAACATAGGCAAGGTTGATCTTTGATCATCCCCCGAGACAGTTAGGGTCAGTCCTTAGGTGTCCATCACATTGGTAGTCTGTTTTCCCATCTTTTTCACAGTAAGGTCAGTCCTTTAGGCGTCCATCACATTGGCAATCCGTTTGCCCATATTTTTTACAGTTAAGGTCAGTCCTTAGGCATCCGTCGCAATGGAAATCCATTTTCCCATCTATCTCATCAATAGTCAAGTTAGTTGTCGTTCGAACTACATTATCTCTGAGCTTGAACGTAGGCAAGGCTAATCCTGAATTGGCCCCCGAGACACAAAATCTAGAAACATTCATAAATCTTGAAAATATCAAAAATAGCCTCAAAATATCTGAAAATCCAAAATGGTGCATCCATTTCATCTCGCTTTCACCCATGAATTTTATAACTCATAATAAAATCAATCATCACCTTCACCCTTTGGTGAGTTAGTCAGAAGCAAGTTTAGCAAGTTCAAAAGTGAACACATAATCATCAAAGGTCTTGAAATTCTAAGTCAGTGAGCAAGTAGGTTGGTCAACTCGGAGTATCAATAGCTTATCACCCAAATTAGTCCCACCAAACCCTGATCACAACATGTCCTAGGATGAAGCTTTCCTACAATGGACATAAGTATCAGGTACCCCATAGTAGTTTAGCCTTGGCTAGCGGTATGAACATTAGCTTGTTTGTTTACTTTGTTTTGGTCTTTTTAGACTTATCTTATTTTGCACTCATTCCAAGGACCTCTCGATGATGCCTAAACAAAAAAATTTTGGAGAGAAAGGAATGGGGCAATGATCATTATCTTTTTTATCTATTGTGCTTGTTGGATATTCTTGTAAAATAACTTGGCAAATACTTGCTTTGTTAGGTCCCTCCTAGCAAGGTTTCTGTATGCTAAGTGTGAACAAGAATACTCCTATCTGATTGATGAGTCAAATTCCATCACACTATGTACAACACCATCCTGGTCCTTTATACCTTGATGCATCGTACCTATGTGTGTTATCAAACATAAAGCAATTGGCCCTTTGAAAATCCCAACTCCTGGTAAGCAATACATCATCATCATCGGTAATAATGTGAACTTGTGTGGATCCTCCTTCCATCCATCTTATTCTTCTTATTCTTCTATCTTTACTAACATTTCTATATAAAATCGATGTGTTGTATCAAAATATACATGAGGCTACCCATGGCCGATGACTATCTATACATCATTAGAATTGTCTACATTAGAGAATTATCTTTCATCCTCCGATGAATAGAACCACTCCTCTCACATTTTATCGTGATCTCGATCAGAAAATCATACATTTCCGCTCGATCTCTCGAGCGGGCAATATACTAGTGTAATCCTTCCACTGGGGCAATGGTAGGGCATCTGAAAAATCAAGAAATTTTGAACTTTGATCACAACAGTTTATTCTTTGAATCAATGCAACAAGTACATTGCTTCAAAGAGGGGCAAAATGTAGACACGTAAAATATACATGCACCTAATTCTGATCCTACTAACATCATTTCATCTTGAATCATACTCTCAGCTTATCAACACCTTTAATCCCTTAATTAAATAAATCATTATTTATTTAATTAGGTCTTTCTCCTCTGGTGATTAAATTAATCAATTTAATTTAATTAATCATCTTTCTCTGTTCATTTAAATAATTTATTTTATTTAAATTAAATCTCTCAAGTCCTCTTATTAAATTGAATAAATTAAAACATTATTTAATTTAATCTAACATATTCCTCCTTAGTTAAATAAATCAAAATCATTTATTTAATTAATCATTTCCTCTCAATTTGATTTAAATCAATTCATAAATTTAAGTCTAAATTGTCACATCTCCTAATACCTCATTAAATTAATCAAATCTTTGATTAAGTTAATCCCTATCATTAAAATCCTCTAGAGAATGCAACTTCCACAATAAATCAATTACTTTGCTTTATTCAATTGCCTATTTTCTCTCAACATGGCATCAAAAGAGAATATTCCCTCAATTTGAATTCAAAATTCAAATGGGCTTGGTCCTTCCAACAAGGCATTCAATGTCTCTTACATGTCCTTGTGCATTGAGCCAGGTGACATTAACTCCACTCTTCTCTCCCCCCAACATGTCACATTCAAAATTCAAATTTAAACCCAATGGCATTTATCATGTACATTGACCAAAATGTGCTCATTCCTCAACCATTCACATCTTGACAAGTGGCACTTGGCCATTAGATGTTGAATGATCCCACATTGCCTATTTTCACTAATTCTTCCAAGATTGGAATCTATAAATGAGAGACTCTTCCTCTCATTATATCATCCACAATTTGAGTAAACTTATTACACTCAAATCCATCTTCATCCACAATCCTCATGCAAAGTTACTCTCTTCACATTGAGAGCTAATTTTTACCATTGCACTCAATCATCCACCATTTTCATAAATTATAAAAAGGTTATGCTCAAATCTCTTTGGATATTTGACCATTGTTCAATCAATCTAAATTGCAACTTAGGAATTGGGAAAGGGCCAATTGCAACACTTCATTGCCACCAATTCCCCCATGGGATATCTAATCTATTGGCTTAATTAGGATCTAGTTTGATTTCTTGTTTGTGTTCTTCATCATTTTTCCTAATTTTAGTTTGAATAGATAGATTTCATGGGGAATCTCTCATACTTGTTTGCATGCATTTTATCTAACAACCTAATGTGTTTTTTTGCTCTTGTGCATTTGCAGGTTTAGGGGTTCACAATTTGTGATCATCTAAAGGTATAAATGGATATATAAAAAGGGTGATTGCAATGATTTTATGTATCTTGTCACACAAATTGTTGCATTTCATGTTAAACACAATTCAAAACCAATGGTAGTAGATCTTTTGACGAGGATCGAAATGTGAATGGGGTAATGAAGACTATTGAAAATTAAGGTTATTTTTTTAGTTCTAACAAGTTCTACCATCCAGATCCATTTTGTGATTTATCCGTTATTTTTTGTTTTTTCCTTTCTTTTATTTTGTAGGTATGGATGATGAGTTTTCAATTAGTTGTAGATGTTTGATGGCCTAGTGACTATTTCATCTTGTTGAGAAGCCAAATGGGTGTTCAACTTTCATGTTTAGTAAAATTATGATCATTCCAAATATTTCAATACCTATTTGGATTGCATAAATTTATCTTATATCTAGATATCATCATTTTCTTTTAGTATCCAAGTACACATTGATTTTCCACAACTCTTCCCAATTATGGAATTTCTCTATGCTACTAGATTTATTCGGTTATACCTTTATTATTTGAAATTTATAGTGGCTCCTATTCCTCACACCATTAAACAAAACATTATTTGTGGAATTTTCATTCTTTAGTAGATATATCTACATACCCTTCAAATATTCATAATTCCCTTGCATAAAAATTCCTCTTAATGACCTACCTAGCAAAACATTATGTCAATTTAGGATATATCCCGATATCCATTAGATCCCTACAATTTCTCATTTAACTTATTTTTCCACATTTTTAACTTAAGAGGACTATTTGGTGGGACTCTTTAGGCTATGTGGAAACATCCTATACCCCCACAAATCCTTGCAATAATTTTTTACCCCATTTGGTTTTGCAAAATCAAAGGAAATAATGTTTGAGCATTCGGAACCCCCTTGGGTTCTCACAACATCTTGATGCCCATGGATTCTTTGTGAAAAGAGGAATACTTTTTTTTCTATGTCGATATATCCACATACCCCTTATATTTCCAAAATCATGCCAAGGATGTCAAAAAATGAAAAAATTATGGTTGTAATGGCTTCCACGTGGATCTTGAGGGTCAATAATTGACTTCCATGTGTCCTTCCATGTCACAATGTGGGGTGTTCATGCCAACTCTATAATGCATGCTTATAAAGAGGCCATTAATTTTGGAGGGAGATAATTAGAGGGTATCTTCTACCAAGTTAGATTTCTAATAGAGTCAAGAGGAATATTTCAACAAAGGAGATTATGGAAGATAAAGAGCTCAAGTTTGATGCATATAAGACTATAAGGATTGAATTCCAAGATATTTGTAAAGATATTAATGAATTTTAAATTGTTGTAACATCTTATAATCTTGTTTTAATGATTTTTATGCATGTTTTTCGTTAAGAAATAAGGGTTAGGGCCTTGATCCTATACAAAGAAGAACAACAAAATAGACTAGAGAAAAAATCAACTAGTCAAGAACAACTAGGAACCATAGAAACACCACATAGGATACAAACACAAAGATACTTACATTTTTCTCATATCCATTAGCATAATAAAAAACAAACTATCAACATCAAGAAAAAACCACAATAAAATAGCAATTATCCCAATCCATAGTCATTTCCAAAAATTGACTTTACTATACAAGCCATTAACTCATTCCCCATTAACAAGCCACGAAACAAAAAAAACATAATGTTCATAGCTAATAGAAACCAGTTAACAGTATATAAAAAAAAGTGAAGAGTTAAATTTTTAGGCCTAAAAGAGACAATTATAGAATTAGCAACCATATGTCGAATATATCAGTTTTTAAACAAAAAGATCTAAAAGAGGCACCAATTACTAATAGCCAACTATCTAGCTAAAAACATAAAAGTAGATTAAGCTTATTCAATTAAGCTCCATTTCTCTTGAAGATGTTCTACCATTTCCACCAAGCCATCCTTGAGCTCCATCACCTCAAAGCAATCTGCTTCATTCCTTTTGCCTTTTTTCCTTTGTTGTTTCTGAATTTTTCTTTGTCTAGAAATGGTTCCCATAATTTCCCTTTTCATTATGCCATCCATAACCCTACACATTTTCTTGCTAGCATCTTCCATCATTTGTACTCTTTTAGAACTATTGGCTTCCTCTTTTTTTATTTTCAATTTGCTCCATCTTCTCAGTATGAATTTCAATTTTATCATTCACATTTGTATTGTCTTTCTCCTTCAAGTTCTCCTAATGATGAAAGGTATGATTGGGGGTTTCTAAAAGTTTTGTGTCCATAGGGATAATTTTTGAAGTCTCTTTCCCATCTTCTTTTCCAAAATTAAACCATTCTCCCATGTTGATATTTGCTTCTTGCTCATTATTTTCTTCTTTCATATCTTGTTGTCTTATTATTTTTCTTTAAAATCAAAAACTTCCTCTTCCTCCAAAAATTTAGTATCCCCTAGATTTTCAAGAACATATTCTTCCTCTAAAGAATCCTCTTTCTCGAGCACCACCACCTTTTTCCCTTTTTCATCACCCTCCTTAGAAGAGACCCTATTCTCCCTTCCACTAATTTTTTTCCCGTTTTTACTAGCCTCTAACCCTTTAGAAGTAGTAATAGTCAAGCGAGTTGACCTTCAGCCACCAAGGGGTGTCAAGCCACTATCACCGCTATTATCCTTGTCACTTGAGATAGTGATAGTGAGATTTTTCAAATTAGGTTCATTTATCACCATATTTTTGCATTTAATTAAGCCACAAGAGAGGAGCGAAGAATTACATTTCTCTAGAATTATTTTTAAGAGCTCATCCCAAGAGGGCTTGTCTATCAGGGGGAGAGGTGACTTTTTATTTTTTGACTTAGTTGATTTTTCAAGGGAGTGAGGTTTACTTTCATGTAGCTCTATGCGAACATAGATTTTAGGATATTGAGGGTTTCCAAGGAGTTTGAGGGACAATTTATTTTGCATCATGGTAGCAAGGAAAAAATTGTAGCTATCTCTAATGAGACCTTGATGTCATGGATGGTTTGCATCAATTTTCATGCTTTGTTGGAGGTATGAGAGGAGAAAGAAAGGAAGGTTAATTTTCTCTAGATTGTGGATGCGATTTAAAATAGGAAATTGATATCCATGCATCAACTAAAAATGACCTTCAAGAGTAAAATATTTCATCACAAAAATCTTACATTATGGTAGGGTATCAGAAGCTTCCACCTAGAGTAGCCATTTTGGAATCTCACCGCTTTTTATTTTGCCTCAATTTTTTTTAATTTATCCTTGGTAATTACCTATACTCTTTTTGGAAATCTTCTTTCCTTCATAAGGAAGTCTCGTAGCTTGAGAAATTAATTTAGCATTAACAGTGAATTGGAGCCCTCCAATTCTTACTTCCCCATTTCTCCAAGAGTTAGTGAACTTGTAGCTTAGGGCTTTGCTATATCCCTCCATATCTTCAAATAATGGGGTGAAAACTACTCTTTTAAACATACCTTATTATTCTACATTTTTTCTAAGGGAATCACAATTACTTGGTTTGGTCCTCTTCCTAGGTTTCCCCATAGTATCATCTCTAATCAAATAATCTTTTCACATAAACATGTAGTTGTTTTCTAAGCTCGTACTATTTGACACCAATATCATAGGCAAAGTGAAATATTTAGCATTGAGGGTTACAATTGAAGTTTTCATTTGGGAGAGCAACAACTTAAACCAACTATCAAGAATTATAATAGTCAAATATTTGGGTGGATCACAAGAAAATATCTCATGTGTGCCTCTCTAGCCCTTACTAGGAATGATGAATTTCAAGTCATTAAAAATCCATTTTAAGTATCTTATAGATCACATGAATTTACAATTTGAGACCAATATAGAGATGTCTTTTTGACTGACAATAAAATTACCTTTGAAAATATTTTCAGTGGGTAATGTCCTACTTTGAATTGTTTTAAACTACCACCCCTAAGAGAAATTCTTGGAAAATTACTAAGGTTTTCTTTCCACATGTTGTTAATCTGCATCTTCAAATAGAAAGTAGTATTAATTAAATCATTAGGGTTCTCCATCCACATACATACCATAATGACCTAGATCATCATAAACAAGATGATCCCTAACTCATTAACCTTTCCTTGATTTTTCATCATTAGAGAAAAATAAAAGATCATCCCAATAAAGGCTGGCTATCATTGTTTTGTATAAGATTATACATGAAGAAAAAATTCTTCTTTTTAATTATCTTTTTGATGTGACTTGGTAGTATCGAGAATTTCCAATAGGACCACCTATTGTGACTCAGACCTTCATTTTCCATAGCATCCATTGCCATGTTACCTTCTTTGTACACATGGCAATTTTTATAATGTTGAAATTTTTTGAGAGTTCTCTTACAATCGCCAATGATGTCACTCAATTCCCAAGGCACATCAACAATTCCCTTTAAGTTTTCAATTACTAGTTTGGAGTCTCCTTCAATTATCACCTTTACACAATCTTTTTCCTTCAATTGGTTTATATCATCCCATGCAACTTTTGCCTCAACAAGAATATTTGAAATAATTCCCAAGGAACCCTTTGGTGTGTTGTCATTGATTCCAACATCTTTTGTTGATAGTTTTTATCTGATTCAGTAAATAGCTTCTAGTGAAACCTTGATTTGATAATTTGGTCCAGATTCACTCGTGTTATAAGATTGACTTTTGTGGCTATAGTATATTGTTTAGGACTGCTAAATACATTTATGTTTAATATTTCAACAATTTTAATTGAACATGATGAAAGTTACAAAAGAAAGAAGTTTGGCAAATAATATTTTGGCTTATACAATGAAAGATGATATGAGTTATCTAGTCTACATTCCTCTAGTGTTTGGATCTAGACCTACCTATTTTGGGAGATGTTTTACATGTGTTATTGCTACATAAATTCTAGATGTTGAATGCTTATACAATCATATGGATGATTGATGCTGGTTAGATTGGCTTATTTTTGTGGTTAGGTCTAATCCCTAGCTGACCTAATACTTGAAATTATGCTATTAAGATTAATATGTATTGCGGATGTTAAGGAGATCTATTTTAGATCTATGCTTACATAAATTCAATTTTTGCACATTTGTTTTGAGTGTGCAAAGAAGTTTTTTTTTTTCAATTATGAAGCCAAAAAAGTGTTTTTGAATTGAAACAGGGCTACATCTAGTTAGGTCAACCTAATTAATGTAGGTGGATGTAATGGTATATATGTGGAATAACCCTGAGTTGCATGATGAGAGATAATAAGGGTAAGGTAATGTGTGTAAAATATGATACTATGAAAACTTGTGAATTTGTATTTGCGAAATCAAAATAAGGGAAAAAATGTTGTTTATGTTGAGTGACTGCTAAGTGGAGTGGTATTTTGTATTCAAAGCTTCATTGGAACTAAATTCAGAACAAGGAAGGTGCATCTTACATCACTTCATACTTTGTCTATGTAGCCACTTTTGTCTTGTATCTATTTTTGGTTGTGAGCCCCTGTTATATCTTATAGCTTTTTATAATAAATTGTGAGCTAATCATCACTGTGGTTTTTCCCTTCTTAGGTTTTATACGTAAAAATATTGGTGTTCATGTGTTATTTGATGTTGTGATTTCCTTCATATTTTCATTCATAGATGTAATTAGATATGTTTTAATAATTGGTTGTATTATGACTAAATGATTTAATAGAACACTAATTCACCCCTCCTCTCAGTATTCTAGGTGCTCAACAATTGTTATCAAAGCCTAGTTCATTTTGAAAATCCTAATGACTTGAAGAAGATCTTGGAGTTTGAACACATGGCTGAAAAAAATTATCCATTTTCTCCAAAAGAAATTTTTGCAATTGAATATGAAGAAGATGAATGCATGTATCAAAAAAAAGAACTTAAAGTTGCTCTTGGAGATCTTGAAAATGTTTAAAGTGAGAACAAAATTTTGAAGGAAAGTCTAGGAGAAGAAAATGAATGCATCAAAAAATTGAGAGAACAAATCAAGAAGTTTAGAGAAAGACATAGAGAAGTTAACAAATAGTTGAAGAAGGAAAATGAATATATCATCTTTCTAAAAGTGTAAATGGATGAAAAGTAGAGAGTTGAGGATTGTCTAAATGCTAAGATAGAAAACAAGGTTGATGAATGTAAAAATCTTGAACAAGAAGTGGTAACCCTAAGATCAGATATGGAGAAAGAAAGTGCTCATGAGGATAAATTAAAATTAAGTACTACAATGCTTGATGAATTAATTGCAATTAAAAAATATTCTAAGGATAAAGGTGGTTTAATAACTGAATAAGGTCAAAGTTCAAAGGAAAATCAAACACCTAACAAGGTTGATAATCAAAAGAAGACTCAAAGAAATGGTAGATAGGTCAATAATCAAAGAAGCAATAATAGAAGACATTCCATCTAACAACCAAGTGCTCAAAGGTACCTATCTTTTAATGGTATTTATTTTCATACAATAAATTTGGACATAAATCTATAGAATGTAGAAGTAGAATGATTTGAAATATTGGAAAATTCTTTGCATGCAAGAAATTTGGACATAGAGTACTAAGTGCAAAATTCAGATGATTTATAGATTCAATACTATTAGAATGTTTCACTCTTTCAATGACTACTATTATGCATGCAATGTATTTGGACATAAGGCTAACTAGTGTATATCAAAAGTGAATAGAAGCTAGTTTGGTCAAAAAAATATTCTATGCTACAATTGCAAAAAACCTAGATACATTTGAAGATTATATAGAAGCAAGAATGAAAGGAAGACTAATCCAAAACTAAGGAATAAACTAGTGAAGAAAGTTGATCCTACTAAATTTAAGAAGGAAATGGAGAATATTTTGGAAGAAAAAAGAGGAACCTAAGAATAAGGATGAATCAAATGCATTTATACCTCCATCTAGTGTAGGTAATTCTTTTGAAAACTAAGCCCATGCCAAGGCTTAGGGGGACCAGTAACAAAAAAAAGTAACAACCCCCTTGAATCATGAGGTGTCAAGCAATGACATGAAGATATATGGTAAAAAATGGTATGCTTAAGCTTTTAGAAAGGATTTTAGTAGAAAATATCTAAATATGAAACATTGTGGAGAAATTAAGGCTTAAAGTGTATTAGTGAAGTGTTAGCCATCTTTTTGGGAATTTGAAGAATTAAATGTGAAATTAGGGTAGATCGATAATGTGTAAAGTGAAATCCTTAGTCATTTTAAATCACTTTTGCACATTTGAAAAGAAATCACAGCAGATTAAGAAGTGACTGAAGGTGATTCAAAGCGAATTAGTTCAAATCCTAGTTCCTATTGAGCATAAAAAAGGTATATACAACTATCTATTCTTTTGTGGGTTTGTATTAGAAGTAATTTTGCAATAGTTCGAAGATAGAATTGAGGTTATAATGGCTACACTAACTGTAGTTGAGATTACTGAAAGACCTAGATCAAATTTTAAGAGATTTTCATGGAAAATTCTCAATAATGACCATGATGGTACATTTTCAAAGATTCCAATTAAATTTTTTCCCATTGAAGACACTAGGACCTATATACATGGAAAATTGGAAGAGTATGATCATCACATACTTAAAGATCAATGGGATAATGAATTAATTGGAGATGAGTTCTTGGTGAAACTAGAATATGTAAACTTATTTTGAAAGAAGCTAGACATTTGGAACTAGTCTCCTAACTTTAGCGGTGATTTAGATGCAAAGTATGTGAGGATAGACCTAAAAAAAATTCATGATAAATTTATGTGGGCTGATATGCCTAGATTGATCTCAAAGGATGTAATTAGGGTTGTGACTGGATTATGTGATACTCGACTTGTACCAATGTTGAAGTATGTAAAGAATGATGTGGTTATACAACTGATTGGTTCCACATTTGACAGGAGAGAACTGAAAACTAGAACAATCACCAATCTTGTAGTGAAGTATGCATCTATCATGATTGGTCTCAAAATCTATTTCTAAAATAGAGAGAAATCGGTAGCTACAACTAAAATATATATTGATCATGACATAGTATTAAATGAGAAATATTATGATTTGTGTGAGTTGCTTCGAAAACAAATTTTGGATAACTTGCACTAGACTAAAACAAAGAAATATTCTTTTGAGTATGGAACATTGATTGTTTTCTTGGTTTTCTACTTTATGATAGAGCTACTTGGAAGTAAAAATATTCTATGGGATACAAGTAGACAAGTAGCACACCCAATTTTTGACTATTTACACAACATTAGATATTACAATGCATGGATTGATGCATTGAATACATTTTTCTCTATATTCCAAAGGAACATATATGAGAGAGAAATAATTCCTAAGAGTTTAGTGGGGAAGTATGCAAATGACATAACCTTTTTGGTATCCATTGATGAATGAATAATAGAGGTAGTAGAACCTAGAGAAATATGGATCAAACCTTTGGAATATGATATTGCTAAGAAATGGGCTAAGAAATACATTGAAATAATGTTAAATAGCCCTAGGGACTCCTATTTTCCTAGGCATGGCACATATGAGGAGAAATCTACTGCAGTATACTTGAAGAATTCAGATCCTGCTAGAACAAAAATAGTAAACAAACAAGTTTAATAACTCTTTGGTATGCATGGCCTTTCAAAAGAAGAAGTTGAAAAATTAAGGGAAGTTGCATCAAAAAGGAAAGAAAAGATGGCTGGTGAGTCCTCCAAACCATGTAGATCAAGAAGATCAACTTCCACCCCTTCCTTTGTATTTCCAAAACTTATTGTCATAGTTGTCATTAAAGGGAAAAATGTGGAGCCCAATGCTCCAACTATAGTTGGTGTATCTGCACCCTCTAGATCTAGCACCTAGACCTCAAAGAGGAAAATGTACCTCTGATAGCACCTCATACTACCTTCAGAAGAAGAAAGAAACATAAAGCATCTAGAGATCAAAACCTAAGTGATGTTGTGGAAGAGGAAATTGAACTTTGTTTAGAGGAAGAAGAAAAATTGAAAAAAAAGAGAAGTAGTGTTTCTGCTAGTGGTGAAGGTACCTCACAAGAGGGTAGCACTGAATCAAAGAGAACGAAAATCAATATTAAGGATTCCTCTAAAGAAGAGGAGATAGAAAAGGAAAAAGAAGATTTTATAATACATTTGCAAGAAACCTGACAAGAAAGAGGAGAAGAAAAAAGATGAAGGCACATCAAAGCTTGAGAAGAATTCAAAGACTCCTTCAATAAGAGCCTTTTCTCCTATAAAATTGGAATCCTTATTTTAAATTATGTTTGGACATGATAGCTGATTAGAAGCCACTACTAAATTATATGATGAAGATAATGAAGAAGACAAAAAAAATATTATAGATGAAATTATTCAATATATGATCATTTTGGATGCAAATATGGAAAACATGAAGAAGAAGGTAACTAATGTTGTATGGAAAGCCTTGGTGAAAAGAAGACATGAAGTTGTCAAAGCAAAAAATAGGATCAAAACTGATGCTTTGAATAAGATTGGATCCTCTTTATCCGAGAATGATAAGGATACACCACTAGAAGCATAGACAAATTAGTTCAAGGTAAAGCAAGGACTTATTATTCTTATGGCCAGAGAAAAGGATAGCATAGATAAGTTGAAACAAGAAAATTTTGATGTAGTGAAATATATGGCTCAGGAATATGAGATGATTGTTGGTTCATCATCTGATATAGCTCAAGTAAAGGCACCTGATGACGCCTGAAGTTGTAGAGCCTACTCTAGGGGTTAGGGGTGGACTCATTATTAAGAGGGTATTAGACACATCTACCCTTGAAGCAGCAAAGATGAATGTCAATGTGGCACAATTCACTAAGGCCATAATTGAGTCATTAATAGAAGAAAGAGATAAGTTCAGGACTCAATACAATGAGATGGCGGTAGAGTATAATTTGAGTCAGCAAAATGTTGCTCAAATGCAAACAAAAATGGCTACGTGGAACAAAAAATTTCAATCATTGCAACTTGGCACCTCACAGGCCACAATTTTTCCTCCCCCTTCTCCAATTCATTGACCACCTCCTATTCAAAATGAGGTTGTACCCCCTGAATCTAAAGATGTGAAAATTGCACAATCAGCTCCAAGAACATTAGAGGCTCCTCAAATTGAGGAGGTTACTAAAGAGGAAGTGATGGAAAAGCTAAATAATTATGAAGATAGACTTGATGAGATTGTTCAATTGAACAATATGAAGATTGTGACAACAATACTTAAACATTTGAATAAGGGAATAGAGAAAAGATTGTTTAGTATCCATACTAATTACTCTTCCACGTTTGATGCGATCAAAAACTTTAATAGGGACAAGGAAGTGGCTATCCCACTAATGGAGAAATGGATTCCTAGACTTTAGGATTTAAGGCTTATGATAGTTGGGTCTAAACATGATATAAAAAAGCCACTCAATATTCAACCTACTCTCAAACTTAAAATTAGAATCTAGGAATTCCAAGGGAAAATTGAGCCATTGGAGGCAAAGATTAGAGAACTAGTAAGGAAGTTTGACAAGTTGAACTTCAATATGCTCCCAGACATTTTAAGTGAAAATGGTTAAGTCAAACCCTTGTAAGAGTGGAAAGACCAAGCAACTAAAGTGGTTTCTACTTAGGAAGCCTTAATTTGTGAGGGAGTTGACATAGATTTATTAGAGAGAAGTATGGACATGATCAATAATACAAGGACCTTCCTTGAGGAGTTCGACAAGGAGGCTAACCAGGAAGTATACTCCATACAATTTAAAGGTTGACAAAGTTATTGAGTTTGATTGGCCTTTTGAGGAATATTTTGAGCTTTGGAAGGGAAAATATCTTGATGTTCTAGATGAGTAGGCTACTACTATGGCAAGGTGGTGACTACAATTTTGGTTGTAGGTCTACAACAATGAAGCTTCAGTGAGGAGAAGTGCAATACATGTCCTGTAATTAGTATAAATTAGGCCTTGGATATATCAACTTTGAATATTGCACTTTCTTAGGCTCAAATATGATGACATGGAATGTAGACGTGGAATTACCCTGGTATATTATTTTATTCATTTTATGATTTTCATCTACAAATTTTAGAGCACATGGAATAAGTGCTTAGCTCGAGAAAGGAATATTTTACACCAACTAAAGGGCATTTTGGAGGGTGACAAAATATTCATCAACAAGTGAAAATTGTTTTTGTATTATGTGACAATTCTCCCTTGTATTTGAGCAAATAAAACTTCCTTTTGTTGTAAATTGGTTGTCAAATGAGTATATGACATGTGTACAATTTGGCCCAAATCTTGTTTTTCTCCCTTGTTCTAATAAAAAGGAATTAAAGGCTAATTTTACGAGGTTCATAGAAGATTGGTCTCAAAGAGAAATTTTGTAACAAGTCTAGGTAATAGAATTGAGCCTTGTTTTAGGTTCTTTTATTTTTTGAATTTTGTAGTGTTGAATGTATAGCAGTACCTATCATCTTTTGATATAAATGGAAAGATATTTGAGGCTAGTGTTCTCCATTGTAAACATTGCATAAGTTTTGAATATAAGTAACCAAAGAACCTTGTTATTCATCTTATTATCTTTCCTTGAATGTTTGTTTAGTGTTATTTTTGGGTGTTGTGGTTGTCATTAATGTCAAAACTATTAGCATTGGTGATCCTAAAGGTTTTATATGCCGAGGAGATTGAGAAAATTGTAATAAATATATTGCAAGAAACTAGTGAAGCTAAGAAGGTCAGAGTGATGAAAATTTTTGTACATTGAGTTTCAAGTGTCACACACTAAAGGTTTTTTCATTGAGCCTATCTAGTATGTTGTCTAAAAATTTCAATGGTACACATCCAGAATTGAGGAAGTTATGAAGTTCTATGTTCCTACAGTCACTTTGTTATTGTAGTAGGTGTTTTTGGAAGAAGAGGATGAAATTATGGAAATTTCAGTTATTGCATATGTTCGTATGATGTTCATGGATGAGTCTAGGTTGTGCTCTATCATTGTTGCACATCTACATTGTTTGATGTGATCATGATCGGACATTTCTCTGATGTGTGCTCGAGTTTTCATGTTCCTGGCCGACATAATTGTGGTAACATGTTGCGGATCCATGAAGATTAATATTTTATTTTTTTGCATGTTAGAGGATGTTGATTTAGGTCCTCACTATGTTTTGATTGACTTAGGTTGATGCGCATCAATATTTGTTCATGTAATTAAGGTCAATAGTTGTAATTTATTCTTTTTTCTTGACCGACAAAGTTTTTGATGTAAATCAGTATAGCGGATATATAAGAGCGATTGTCTCTTCACTATTAATGTATGCTTGGTGTATGTGTGAAATATATGTGTGAATAAAGATCAAATCATTCAAGAGCAGAGAAGAGTGTGAAAAAGATTGAGCGGAGTTTGAAAGAGTTTAAGCAGAGTGTGTAGAAGTTTTTTTGTGCCTAACAAGAACTATCATCAAACTTTTGTAGAAGCTAATTTCTCAGTTCAACCTCATCAGATGGATTTAATCTGATTATTTTATGTAAGGTAGTGAGCCTTACTCTGAGCAATGAGCTCTAGGAAATGTGTTTGAATGCATGTGCATTCCCTATTTATTTCTTTCATTATACTTCTAACAGGGTATAATCTTGTGGACTAACATCCACCATGGTTTTTCCCCTAACAGGGTTTCCACATATAAAAATATTGTTGTTCATGTGTCTCTAATATGTTGTTGATTTATGCTTCCACTATTAAATATCAGATCTGAGATTAAAATTTATTCAAAGTTAAAATAAGTCTTAATTTTGTGACAACTGATTCACCCTCCCCTCTTAGTTGTCTATTATAGTTTTGCCAACAATTGGTATCAGAGCAGGTTCCTCTAAAGGGAAAGCTTAATAGCTTGATGTGATCCAAGATGGCATCTTACAAGAAGGATAGTCCTAGATTTTATGGAGAAAACTACTCTCTATGGAAAACCAAAATGGAATGTCATTTGAAGTGTATTGGTGAGCCTTTATGGAAGATTACAAATAATGCATAAACTATTCCTCAGAATGGTCTCTCTACTATTGAGGAAATAAAAGAAGCTAAAACAAATACTAGGGCTATTGAAGCATTATTGAGTGATTTAACAGATTCAGAGATGATATATGTGATAGGTCTGAAGACTGCACATGTGATCTGGAAAAAGTTGGAAACATTGTATGATGGAGATGCACTAGTGGAAGTTGCTAAGCTATAGAGTCTAAAAGGAAAGTGGGAGGACATGGAGATGAGTAAAGATGAGAACATCCTCTCTTTCTCCCAAAAGATCAATGAACTGGTGATGCGCATTAGATGTGTCGATGAAGTCTTGGATGAAGAAGATATTGTGGCTAAAATACTTAGATCTGTGCCTCCTTCCTACAAAACAAAAGCTCATGCTATTGATGAACTCAGGGTAGTGACAAATGTGATAAGAGACATGTTGATTGAAAAACTTGCTACCTTTGAGTTAAGTGAATTTTGGTCAATCTACTCCTAATACCGAATCTCATTCAAGGCTACTGTATCCTAGAAAAGAAAGCAGAGATATGATTTGGGAGAGAGTTCCAAAAATACATTCAAGTATGAAGATGAGATGAAATAGATTGAAGATAAAGAAAATGAATTAGAAGAACTGGAAGCATTGATTGTGAAAAGAGAAGCCAAAGGTCATGGTAAGTACAAAGGAAAGTTACCTATCAAATGTTTTTCTAGTAGTAAAATAGGTCATTTTGCATCAAGGTGTCCTAAAAGAGTCTCTAAGGATAAACCTGATAAGACTAGATTTCAAAAGAAATGCTATAATGTTGAAGAAGGTGTTGTTGATGATGAATCTAATAAAGAAACTAGAAATGAAGATGAATGGGTATTCATTGCTATCAAATAAAATGGTCAGGTGTCCAATGAATCTATGAGTAATGTGAATGTTGAGAAGACTCTCATAGAAAAAAGTGAAGAAAAGGATGAGTGGGTAATTGATAGTGGATGCTCACATCATATGACTGGTGACAAAAGAAATTTTGTAACCCTGGAAAAATATGATGGTGGTATTGTAAGTTTTGGAGACAACACTTCTGGTGTGATTAATGGCAAAGGCACTATTTCTTTTGGTGGTAAGCATAATACAGATGATGTTCTTTATGTAGAAGGTTTAAAGCATAATTTTTTGAGTGTTGGACAAATGGTAGACAAGGGTTACAATATTTATTTCAATGATGGTAAGTGCAGGATAAGGGGAAGTTCTAGAAATGTGATTTCTTCAAGTACAAAGACAAGAGGTAATATTTTTTACTTTAGTGCTGCTAGTAAAAATTGTGTAATTGCTCAAGTTGATGTAAACTGGTTATGGCATAGGAGGTTGTGTCATGTGAACTTTGATAACATTGTCAAAACAATCTCTTCTCGAGAAGTCAGAGATCTTCCTAACTTAGTGAAGCCTACTAACACTATGTGCAAGGAATATCAGATGGGAAAGCAAACTAGAAATTATTTCTAGAGAAAATAGTATAACTCTAATGGAGTACTAGACTTGGTACATACTGACCTATGTGGTCCATCATGAATCAGAAGTCTTCAAGGTGAAAGGTATTTTATGTTGCTTATTGATGATTACTCTAGAATGATATGGGTTGCCTTCTTAAGAGAAAACTTGAAGCATTAGAAAAGTTCAAAAGCTTCAAAGCTATGGCAGAGAATGAGATAGGCGAAAAGATCAAATGGTTAAGGTTAGACAGAGTTGGTGAATTCACTTCTTGATAATTCAATTCTTTCTATGAAGAGCATGGAATCCAAAGACAACTATCTGCTCCCCGAAACCCTCAACAGAATGGATTTGTTGAAAGAAAGAACATAACCATTCTAGACACTACTAGAACCATGATGCTGGAAGAAAATGTCCATCATTTATACTAGAGAGAAGCTGTAATAATTGTTGTGTATACCATTAACTGGGTAAATGTCAACAGTAATAGTTTGGTTATAAGCCTACTATCAAATATTTCAAAAAAATTGGAAGCAAATGCTACATCAAGAGAGATGATGATATAGGAAAATTTGATGATCCAAGTGATGAAGGAATCTTTCTAGGTTACTCTACCAAGAGCAAAGCTTACTGGTGCTTTAATAAAAGATTGAAGAAAATGGTTGAAAGTGCAAATGTCAAAGTTGATGAAGATATTGATAGACCATCTAGATGTAGTGTATATGATTTAGATGATCATCATGATAGTACTAACAATGGAAATAATGTTTAGAAATAGAATCAACTTCAAATTGTTCCCGTGAACCAAGGGAATCAAGAAGCAAAAACCAATAGAAATGTAGAAGAAAGAACACAAGAACAAGAAGTTAGAGAAAGTCCTAAATTTCCAAGATATGTAAGGATAAATCATTCTGACAGTCAGATCATAGGAGATAAGAGAAAAGGTGTGTAAACTAGAAGAATAATTTTAGAAGAGTATTGTCTAATTTCTAAAATTGAACCTAGCAATATCAATGAAGCATGAAAAGATGAATATTGGATGGAAGAAATGAAAGAAGAACTAATGAAGATAGAGAAAAATGATACATGGGATCTTGTTCCTATATCTTAGAACAAAAATGTGATTGGAACCAAATGGGTGTTTCAGAATAAGATGAATGAACAAGGTGAAGTGGTCAGAAACAAATCAAGATTGGTTTGCAAAGCGTACTCATAGATGGAAGGTATTGATTTTGAAGAAACTTTTTCCCTTGTTTCTAGAATTGAAGTTGTAATACTATTTATTTCTTATGTTTCTTTCAATAATTACAAAGTCTATCAGATGGATGTAAAGTTAGTATTTCTAAATGGTGAGCTAGAAGAAGAAGTTTATGTTGAGCAACTAGATGGATTTCAATTGACTGACGAAGAAAACATGGTATGCCAATTGAATAAATCTCTATATGGACTTAATCAAGCTCCTAGATCTTGGTATGCTAGATTGGATAAATACTTGTTGAAGCTTGGATTCAATAAAGGTATTGCTAACAACAATATGTATTTCAAGTTGGATCAGAATAAAGAGTTGATCATTGAAGTCTTTGTTGATGACATTATTTTTGAAGGTGATAATGATTTGTTTATGAAGTTTGTTGATGAAATGAAAAGTAAGTTTGAAATTTCAATGATTAGAGAACTAAAATTCTTTTTAGGAATACAAATCACTCAATTAGAAGATGGAATCTTTATATCCTAGTCTAAATATGTAAAAGAGTTACTAAATTGTTTTGGCATGGAAGACTCAAAGCCAGTTGGTACACCTATGGTAACTGGATGCAAACTTACATAGAATGATGATTCTCCTAAAGAAAATCAAATAGGATATAGGTCAATGATTGGTGGATTACTCTATTTGACTTAGACCAGGCTAGATATAATAAATGTTGGATGCATGGTTGCTAGATATCAAGTTGATCCTAAAGAGTCTCATGTGACTTCAATGAAAAGAATCTTCAAATACCTGAAAGGGATAGTTGACTTTGGTCTTTGGTATCCTAAGGATGATGATCTTATCCTGAGCACTTTCACTGATGCAGATTGGGCATGAGATGTGGATGAAATGAAGAGTACTAGTGGTACTGCATTCTTCTTGGGAAATAAATTGGTATCTTGGCTAAGCAAAAAGTAGAATTTTGTTTCCTTATCTACTGCTAAGGCAAAATAAATTGTTGCTGCAAACAGTTGTACTCAAGTATTATGGATGAATCAGATGCTGAGAGATGTCAAAATTGAGTATGAAGAACCCATTGCCATATTTTGTGACAAATCAAGTGCCATAAACAGTTCTAAGAATCTAGTGTTGTATTCAAAGACAAAGCATATATCCATCAAATATCACTTCTTGAGAGATAAAGTAAGTGACAAAGAAGTTAGACTAGAGTATGTACCTACCAAGGAGAAAATTGAATACATATATACTAAGCCATTTCCGAAGGATAATTTTGAGTACCTCAGAGGCAAGTGAGGGGTGATTTCCCCTCCTAATCAGAACTAAGTGATGCAAGTATTTGCATCAATCCATGAATTTATATCCATATATTATTCGAGATTGATGTTGTGGTGGCTTCTACTTAGGGGGAGTAGTCAGATGTGCTATATATGTGGTTTAGAGCATGTGTACCTTTTCCATTGATGTCAATGGGGGAGAAGAACAATTTGAATAAAATTTGAAGGGGGAGAAGAGTCAAGAAAGGGAGAGAAGAACTATGAGAGGAGAACTGTAGATCAAAGGGAGAGAAGTATGTGAACATCCAGTTGTGTTGATGGTATTATTTTTCATATCATGTGGTTCCATCAATGCCAAAGGGGGATATTGTTGGGTGTTTTGGTTGTGTTGTTGATATGTGGTTGTCATTGATGTCAACACTATTAGCATTGGTGATTCTGAAGGCTGTATATGTCAAGGAGATTGAGAAAATTGTAATAAATATATTGCAAGCAGCCAATGAAGCTGAGAAGGTCAAAGTGATGAAAAGTTTTGTATGTTGAGTTTCAGGTGTTGTACACTAAAGGGTTTGTTGTTGAGCCTGTCTAGTATTTTTTCCAAAACTTTCAATGGTATGCATCAAGAATTGAGGAAGTTATGAAGTTATGTGTTCTTACAGTCACTTTGTTACTATAACAAGTGTTTTTGGAAGAAGAGGATGAAATTATGGCAATTTCAATTATTGCACATGTTCCTATGACATTAATGGATGATTCTAGATCATTATCTATCCTTGTTGTATGTCTGCATCATTTGGTACGATCGTGATCAAATATTTTTTTTGATGTGTGCTCGATTTTTCATGTTCCAGGCTGGCATAATGGTTGTAACGTGTTGCAGATCCATGAGGATTAATATTTTATTTTTTGGCATTTTCAATTATGTTGATTTAGGTTCTCACTATGTTGTGATTGACTTAGTTTGATGCGCATCAAGATTTGTTCATGTATTAAGGCCGGCAAATATAATTTATTCTTTATTCTTGGCTAACAAAGTTGTTGATGTAAATCAGTATAGCGGATATATAAGAGAGATTGTCTCTTCATTGTAAATGTATGCTCAGTGTATGTATGTGAAATATATGTGTGAATAAATATAAAATCATTCAAGAGCAGAGAAGAGTGTGAAAGAGATTGAGTAGAGTGTGAAGGAGTTTGAGCAAAGTATGTAGAATTTTTTTGTGCCTAACCGAAACTATCATCAAAATTTTGTAGAAGCTAATTTATCAGTTCAACCTCATTAGTTTGATTTAATCTATTTATTTTATGTAAGGTAGTGAGCTCTAGGCACTGTGCTTGAATGCATGTGCATTGCCTATTCATTTCTTTCATTATACTTCTAACAAGGTATAATCTTGTGGACTAACATCCACCGTGGTTTTTCCCCTAACATGGTTTCCACGTATAAAAATATTGGTGTTCATGTGTCTATGATATGTTGTTGATTTATGCTTCCACTATTAATTATCAGATTTGAAACTGAAAGTTATTCAAAGTTAAATAAGTCTTAATTATGTGACAATTGACTCACCCCCCTCTTAGTTGTTTATTCTTGTTTTTCTAATAATTATTACTTATTCAAATAATGACTTAAATTGTATTAACATGCATGAATATTTATGCAATTGTATGTCTGGATCAATAAGTATTATTGGTTATGTCTTTGGTATTAATGGTGTAAGGAATCATTGATAGGAATAGTTGTGAGGAATAATATTGTGGTATGTTTTGAATTACATGGTTTAAAATCCTCCACTCTAGGATAAGACACTGATCATTTAGAATTGTAGTCTCTTGAGTTCTTTCATAGCAACTACATTGAAAATAATTTTAATCTCAACTTTTAGTATGAATGTATTTCTATGTTAACATAAAATTTTCTCATGTTTAAGTTAGATACTATAACGAAGATGTGTCAGATCTTTGAGGTATTTTATCTGTTAAATAATTTAAGGGGAATCATCTATTTAAATTATAGTGTATGTTATAATTGGCACAAGAGTATCATAAGATACATTGTAGGGATCACCCTCCTGGTTTTGTAGAGACCAAAGTGTAGAGGGAAATCCTAGAAAGCTTTCACCTATTTATTGGCCAATCCTCATAGTCATTAATCATTGAATTTTGGTAAATTCGTAGATGACTGATGAGATCAAGTTTGGTTCATTAAAAGCAACAAATAGATTGGTGACTCTGCTAGGGAAAAATCTAGTCCAATGTCTTTAGTTCAAACTTGGTACAATCAGATTCAAATAAAATTCAGTATTCCTTGATTAAGGGACAATTCAAGCAAATTATCATCATACATCTAATTTACGTGAGTCACATTTTGGTTCCATTTTCTATTTCTTGTTAGGTTATGTCCATTTTTTCTATGAAATTGCAAAGACTTCTCAAAAGTGTGATCTATTTTCATTTCACCATATTGTGGGTGGCAACTTTGAAGTCTCTTGTGCTAGTGAAAAGTTAAGAAATCAAAGAAAGAGAGAGAAGAATAATTGTATAGGGAGATATGAGGCCATAAAAGGAACAAGGAACCATATGAATAAGCACCTTGAGTAGAAGTTGGAATCCAAGCAACCAAAAAGTAAGAAGCCATCTTTGATAGCAAAGAATATTGAAGCAAGTAAGTCTACAAAAAATCTTGATCATGTATCTAAAATTTTAAATGAAAATGTTCCTAAAGAAATATCTAATTATGGTATGCTATCAAATAATTAGGAAAACATTGTCACAAGTAAGTCTCATGTTACCACTAGTCAGCTTGACTATGATCCTTTAACATCAAAGGATGTTGAACTATGGAAATTTTTGGATAAGGAAAGTGAATCCCCCAGTCATTAGGGTAAATCTTCGGGGTACATCTATTTTAAATGATGATAATTTCAACCCCAAAGAAAGATATTGTTGGTGAAACAAGGATAGACAACTGAGAGGGGGGGTGAATCAGTTGTTAAAGAAATTAAACTTATTCAACCTTAAACAATCTTTAATCTCAGATCTAATAATTAATAGTGAAAGTATAAATTAACAACACATCAAAGACATGAACACAAAAATTTTTATACGTGGAAACCCTGTTAAGCGAAAAACCACGATGGATGTTAGTCCACAAGATTATACCCTATTAGAAGTATAATGAAAGAAATGAATAGGGAATGCACATGCATTTAGGCACACTACCTAGAGATCACTACTCAAAGGGAAGGCTCACTCCCTTACATAAAATAATCAAATTAAATCCGTCTGATGAAGTTGAACTGAGAAATTAGCTTCTACAAAATCTTGATGACAGTTTTGGTTAGGCACAAGAACACTTCTTCACACTTCGCTCTAACTTCTTCACACTCTACTTTGAATTCAGATGATCTAATCTTTATTCGCACATTTCGCATACACACTTGCTCTTTATCACTGAGCACACTCCAAAATTAAGAAACAATCATTCTTATATATCTTCTACATGAATTTACATCAACAACTTTGTCATCCACAAATAAAGAATAAATTGCAACTGTCGGCCTCAATACATGAAAAAATCTCAATGCGCACCAACTTAAGTTGGTCACAACATAGTGAGGACCTAAATCAACATCCTAAAACATGCCAAACAGTAAAATATTAATCCATAAGGATCTGCAACACGCTACCACCAACATGTCAGCCAGGAACATGAAAACTTGAACACACAAGGAAAATATTTGATCATGAACACACCAATCAATGTGAGTACACCACATTGATAGAGAATGATCTAGAAACATCACAGAACATATTAGAAATGTGCACAGCAACTAAATTCATCAGAATTGCAATCTCATCTTCCAGAAACACCTGCTATAGTAACTGAATAACTATAGGAACACAAAATTTCATAACTTTCTTAATTATTGATGTGCACCTCTGGAACTTTCAGAAAAAATACTAGATAGTATCAATAACAAACCCTTTAATTCATGCCTTCTATCCATCAATGTACAAAACATGCCATCACTCTAACCTTCTCAGCTTCACAGACTTCCTGTAATATATTTATTACAATTTTCTTAATTTCCTCGACATTTACAACCTTCAGAATCATCAATGCTAATAGTGTTGACATTAATGACAACCACATATCAGCAACACAACCACAACATCCAACAATCTCCCCCTTTGGCATTGATGGAAACACATTATTTGAAAAATACCATCAACACAACTAGCTCTTCACACAGTACACTTCTCCTCCTTACACTTCTCTCCCTTATAGTACAAGGTTTTTCACATTAAAATTCTCCCCCTCTGACATCAATGGAAAAGGTACACAAGCTTTGAACCACATATCATCTAAATCATCTGATTACTCCCCCTGAGTAGCAACCACCATGACATCAATCTAAAACAAAATTTTATTGGAAGTCCACGGATTGATGCAAAGACTTGCATCTTATTTTAGATAAGGAGGGGAAATCACCCCTAACTTGCCTCTAAGATACTCAAAATTATCCTTAGGCAATATTATAGTAAGGATATCTATAGTTTTTTTCTTTGTGGGAACATATTCCAATCTGACCTCTTTATCACTCAGGTCTTGTCTCTCAAAAAGTGATACTTGATAGATACATGTTTTATCTTTGAGTGTAGCACTGAATTCTTACATTTTTTTATGGCACTTGAATTGTCACAGAATATAGAAATAGGCTTATCATACTCAACTCTCATATCTCTCAACATGTGCTTCATCCACAACACTTGAGTACATTTTTTTTTCAGCAATATATTTTTCCTCAACAGTAGATAAGGAAATGGAATTCTTCTTTTTACTTAGCCAAGACACCAAATTCTTCCCTAGGAAGAATGCACCACCACCTGTACTTTTCTTGTCATCCACATCTCCTGTTGAATCTGCATCTGTAAAGGCATTCAGAGTAAGATCATCATCCTTAGGATACTAAAGACCAAAATCAACTGTTCCTTTTAAGTATCTAAAATTTTTCTTTATTGCAGTCACATGTGATTCCTTTGGATTAGCTTGATATCTAGCAACCATTCACACAATATTCATAATGTCTAGTCTGGTCTAAGTTAAATATAACAATCCACCAATCATTGACCTATACCTTGTTTGATTAGCCTTAGGAGAATCATCACTTTGTATTAGATTTCATCCAACTCCCATGGGTGTACCAACTGGCTTTGAGTCTTCCATGCCAAACTTTTTCAGTAACTCTCTTACATATTTTGACTGAGAAATAATGATTCCATCATCTAGTTGAGTAATTTGCAATCCTAAAAATAATTTTAGTTCTCCTATCATTGACATTTCAAATTCACTTTTCATTTCATTAGCAAAATTCATATATAATTCATCATCTCCTTCAAAAATAGTGTCATCAACAAAGACTTCAATTATCAATTCTTTATCTTGATCCAACTTGAAATACAAATTGTTATCAGTAGTACCTTTATTGAATCCAAGCTTCAACAAGTATCTATCCAATCTAGCATACCATGCTCTAGGTGCTTGCTTGATTCCATATAGAGCTTTCTTCAATTGAAAAACCATATATTTTTCATTAGTCAATTGAAATACATCTAGTTTTTCAATATATACCTCTTCTTCTAATTCACCATTCATAAATGTTGACTTCACATCCATTTGATAGACTTTGTAATTCTTGAAAGTAGCATAAGCAAGAAATAACCTTACAACTTCAATTCCAGCAATAGGGGCAAAGGTTCCTTCAAAATCAATACCTTCAATCTGTGAATATCCTTTACATACGAGTCTTTCTTTATTCCTAATAACTTCACCTTGTTCATTCAGCTTATTTCGAAAGACCCATTTGGTTCCAATCACATTTTTTTCTTGAGGTCTAGGAACAAGAATCCATGTATCATTTTTCTCTATCTGCATCAGTTGTTCCTTCATTTCTTCCATCCAATATTCATCTTTACATGCCTCATTGACATTTCTAGGCTCAATCTTAGATATTGAACAATATTCATCTGTAATTCTTCTTCTAGTTTGCACACCTTTGTTCTTGTCTCCTATGATCTAACTTTCAGAATGACTTTTCTTTACATACCTTGGAATTTTGGGTTCTTTTATTCTTTCTTTTTCATTTTCACTATCTTCTTCTTCATGATTTTCTTGATTCACCAGAACAATTTGAAATTGAATCTATGTTTGCACATTCTTTCCATTATCAATACTATCTTTTTGGTCATCTGAATCATATCTACAATACCTAGATGATCAGACAGTTTCTTCATCAAATCTAACATTTGCACTTTCAACTTTTTTCTTCAATCTTTTATTGTAACACCGATAGGCTTTTCTCTTCATGGAGTAACCTAGAAAAATTCCTTCATGACTTCTAGCTTCAAACTTTCCTATATATTCATCTCCTTTGATATAACATCTACTTCCAAAGATTTTGAAATATTTAATAGTAGGCTTATACCCAAACCACAACTCAAAAGGAGTTTTACTAGAATTACCATTGACATTCACTCGGTTGATAGTATACAGAGCAGTGCTTATAGCTTCTCTCCAACAAAAATGAGGAACATTACCCTCCAACATCATGGTTCTAGAAGCATCTAAAATTTTTCTATTCTTTCTCTCAACAACTTCGTTCTATTGAGGGGTCTAAGGAGAAAATAACTATCTTTTTTATTCCATGCTCTTCACAAAATGAATTGAACTCCCGAGAAGTGAATTCACCACCTTTTTCTGATCTCAAACATTTGACCTTCAAACCTATCTCATTCTCTTTCATAGCTTTGAAGCTTTTTAATTTCTCTAATGCCTCATGTTTTTCTCTTAAGAAAGAAACCCATACCATTCTAGAATAATCATCAATAAGAAACATAAAGTACCTTTCTCCTTGTAGACTTCTGATTCTGGATGGACCACATAGATCAATATGCACCAGATCCAATACTCCATTGGAATGATGTTGTTTGCTCTAAAATTAAATTCTTGTCTAGTTTCCCATCTGACATTCCTTGCATATAGTGTTAGTAGGCTTCACTAACTTAGGTAGATCTCTAACTGCTTGTGTGGAGCTTATTTTGAAAATGTTATCAAAATTCACATGACACAGCCGTCTATTCCATAACTAGCTTACATCAACTTGAGCAATAAAACAACTTTCACTAGCAACATTTAAGTGAAAAATATTACCTCTTGTCTTTGTACCCGAAGCAATCACATTTCTTGAGCTTCCCAGTATCCTGCAATTACCATCTTTGAACTGAAGATTGTATCCCTTGTCTACCATATATCCAACACTCAACAAATTATTCTTCAATCCTTCAACATAAAGAACATCATTAGTATTACATTTACCACCAGAAGAAATAGTTCCTCTACCACAAATCACACCAACATTATTATCTCTAAATATTACAACACCATCATATTTTTCCAAGATTAGAAATGTTCTTCTGTCACCAGTCATATGATGTGAGCATCCAATTTCAATCACCCACTCATCCTTCTCATCAATTTTGGTTGCAAGAGCATTCTCAATATTTTGATTACTAGCTATTTCAAGAGGACTATTTTCCTTAATAGCAACGAATACCCATTCATCTTCATTTCCAATTTCTTTATCAAATTCATCATTAGTAACATCTTCTTCAACATAATAACATTTCTTTTGAAATCTTGTCTTATCAAGTTTTTACTTAGAAACTCTTTCAAGACACCTTAATACAAAATGACCTATCTTACTGCAAGAGAAACATTTAATAGGCAACTTTCCTTTGTACTTACCTGTTCCTCTGGCTTCTCTTTTCATAATTAGTGCTTCGAGTTCTTCTAGTTATCTTTCTTCATCCTCAATTAGTTTCATTTCATATTCATACTTGAATGTATTCCTGGAGCTCTCTCCCGAATCATATCTCCGTTGGATTTTTCCAGATACAATAGCTTTGAATGCAAACACTATCTTAGGAGAAGATTCACCAAATTCACTTAATTCAAAGGCAGCAAGTTTTCCAATCAGCATGTCTCTTGTCACATTTTTTACTATCTTAAGCTCTTTAATAGCATGAGATTGTTTTTTGTAAGAAGTAGGCACAAATTTAAGTATTTTAGCCACAATCTCATCTTCTTCCAAGATTCCACAAACACATCTAATGCCCATCACTAATTCATTTACCTTTTGTGTGAAAGAGAAAATTTTTTCATCTTCACTCATCTTCATGCTCTTCCACTTGCCTTTTAGACTTTGTAGCTTAGCAACT
>CM021100.1:742953961-742970236 GCA_007115665.2 Sequoiadendron giganteum | reverse complement strand
TCAACCTCTAAATTATAAGAAACAACAATAGAAAACAAAAATATAATGGATGCCATTTTTTCAATAGGATAAAATATCTCACCATATTCAACACTCTCACTTATTGAAACTAACCTTTCGCTACCAAAATTTCTTTGTAATTCTCAATACCTCCATCTAAACCAATCTTTTTATTGAACACCGATTTGCAACCAATAGGTTTCCATCCTTCAAGAAAGAATACCTAATTCCTCTTCTATAGATCTAGGTTCATCCATGTGAGTACTTAAAGAAAGAATACATCTCTAATCATGGTGCAGGGGCACCAAGTGTATTTTATGAAAATGGTGTCAAATGAGGCCCGTGATAGGTTTTAAGTGTTTTTGAGTTTTTTCAATGGAATAAGGTCTTATTAGACCATTTTATCATGTATTAAGTCAATTTAGAGGTATTTAGGTGTAATGGGGTTCAAGGTTGTAAAATGTTAAATCTTGTAAAAGATGTTGTCAATGAAAAGTTGCAAATATGCACATAATGGAAGTTGAAGGGTCACCATTGGAAAATAAGATCAAGAATTAGTTGTTCTTAGTGGGAACTGATTGGTTATGCTATCTAATACCTTATAAATGTGTCACACAAGTCAAGGCAAGATAGGAGTCTCGTTTTATAATTGAAAATCATGAATAAAAATTTGTCATTTCTCAGAAATCACTGGTAAAGTGTGGCTGCAGGCTACTGCATGACCTCATATAGTTAAATTATTGAGGGGTAATCATTGGGATTGATGAACCTATGAGCCTATATCACTTTTAAATTGATCTTGTTGAATTTCATTGAGAAACATGAAAGATATTGTATTTCTTTGAAAATTGTCCATAATTTCTAAGGAACCCGAGAGTGATCAAAATTGCATAAGCCTCTTTTTATCTAGTGAAATATCTTTAAAATTGGTAGGATGAAGATAGGCCTTGGTATGGTGTGAGTTACAGGAGCCAAATTAAGGGTTTATGTGGGTTTGGATGAAGCCCTAGATGGGGAAAATGTGTCTTTTGAGTGAAAATGAGTGATTTAAGGGTATAAATGTTTGAAATTATTGGGGCAATAATTTATAAAGGTGTTTTAAGCATGAGAAAGCATAATTTTATGTGTTGGAGGAATTTAAAAAGTTATTAAAGTCTTAGAATGGTGTTTTTCAATAAACCCACTCCAAAATAAGAAAAAGTGAGGGTTTGGTGAACCAGTGACTTGGAGGGTTTTCTTGAAGTTAAAAATGGTTGATTTAATAGTTTTGAAGTCTGATAAATGAATTTCAATAGGTTTTTTGGGTTGGCATATAGTTTAGGATCCATTTTATTTGCAAAATGGACCTCTTTGGGGGTCCAGGACAACATTAAGGCATTAGTTGGCGAGCTTTGTACCAAAAGAGTCACATGTGGTTTTGAGGAATGTTAAAGCAAGCATTAATGGGTGCTTGAAAAGACTGTTGGTTGATGAGTTTGAGGAGTTTTGTGAGAAATATGCTTAAATTCCATGGTTTTCAATGCTACTAGGAAGGTATGTTGAAATTGTGAAAAGTTACCGGGTTGAGGTTTTGAGAGCAAAAAGAATGTTTTATTTTGGCCAAATTGGGATTGTAAGAAGGATTTGAACCCTGTAGTACATCAATTTGTATCAGAGCTTTGAAGGTCTGGGCAAGAGAGTTTAGTATTTGTGTGTTTGTGTTTGTGTAGGTTGAAGAGAGAACCTGGTTGCCAAAACAATAGGTAGATGAAAAGAGAAGAGACCTAGGTGAGGCAAGGACAAGAGGAAGCAATGTTAAAGGGACTTGATTGAAGAGAAGATGGATTTTTTGAGAAGATACCGGCAGGCAGAGGGTTCACAAAAGAAGAAGCAATAATAAAAATAGAGGAAGAGGAAAGAGGAAAGAGGAAAATATGAGGCAAATAGAGGTTGAGAAAGAGATTAAGGAACCGAGGCAGGCTTTGGAACAAGTAATAGAGATGAGAGAAAGGCTGGTGGAGAAATGGAAGGTTAAGTTGTATTAGTTGAAGCAATTAGCAAGCCAAGAGTCAATTTGGCACTTATCAGTTAAGAGAAGAGTTGTATGGCCCATTAAGAAGATAGTTCAAAGGATAAGACAAGTGAAGATAATAGAAGAAGAAGAAGAATTCATGAAGATAGATGAAGAGAACATGGACATGGCAGCCACTTCAAGACTTGAAGAAGTTGTGACAGCAAATTTGAAGATTGATTTGATTTCAGAGGGAAATGATGTTGAGTTGGAGTCTAGATTGGATAAAGAGAAGGTCAAGGATGAATTGATCCTTCAAACTCAAGAATAGTTTAAAATTTTGCATAATGAGGCAGCAGGTATAGGGGCAGAAAATCATATCGGAAAAGAGATAAATAAAAATGAAGACATCACTATTATATTTCAAAGGCAAAAAGGTAAGGAAATCATCTATCACATCCTTATTTTGATAGTAGTTTTGATGGGAAACAAACCAAAGTTCAAAATTAAAGAAGGAGGAAAAGGTTTTGAGGTAGAAATTGGGGTACATCATAGAGGATCTGATTCCAGGTGACGAGATAGGTAAGAGGCTAGTTTTCTTTGACAAGTTGAAACTAAAGGTGAAAATGAAGACCAATTGGATTTGTTTTAAAGAGGACAAGGGGAAAACCTTAGAAGACATCAAAGAGGATATTTTGAAGACCACAAAGATGAATATTTCAGAGGAGGACAAGTTGCAACACAATGTCCAAGAGACTTGGAAAATTTTCAAGGCCGGTTGTATGGTGCAGGGGCACCAAGTGAATTTTATAAAAATGTTGTCAAATGAGGTCCATGATAGGTTTTTAGGCATAGTGGGGTTCAAGATTGCAAAATGTTAAATCTTGTAAAAAATGTTGTCAAGCAAAAGTTGCAAATATGCACATAATGGAAGTTGAAGAGTCTCCATTGAAAAATAAGATCAAAAATCAGTTGTTCTCAGTGGGAACTAATTATTTATGCTTTGTAATACCTTATAAAGGCCTCACACAAGTCGAGGAAAGATAGGAGTCTAGTTTTGTAATTGAAAATCATGAATAATACTCTCATTTCTTAGAAACCACTGGTAAAGTGTGGTTGCAGGCTACTATACGGCCCCATATAGTCAGATTCTTAAGGGGAAGTCATTGGGATTGCTGAAAATATGAACCTAGATCATTTTTCAATTGATTTTGTTTAATTTCATTGAGAAACATGAAAGATATTATGTTTCCTTGAAAATTATCCAGAATTTCTAAGGAACCTAAGAGCAATCAAAATTGCATAAGACTCATTTTATCTAGTTAAATCTCTTTAAACTTGGTAGGATGAAATAATTTGAGATAGGCCTTGGTATGGTGTGAGTTTCAAGAGCCAAAGTAAGGGTTTATGTGGGTTTGGATGAAGCCCTAGATGGGGAAAATGTGTCTTTTGAGTGAAAATGAGTGATTTAAGGGTATAAATGTTTGAAACTATTGGGGTAGTAAATTCTAAATGTGTTTTAAAAATGAGATGGAATAAATTAATGTGTTTGAGGAATTGAAAATTTTAGGAAATTCCTAGAATGATTTTTTTCAATAAACCCATTCCAAAGCAAGAAAAAGTGAGGGTTTGGTGAAGCAGTGACTTGGAGGGTTTTCTTGATGTTAAAAATGATTTCCAATAGGTTTTTGGGGTTGTAAAATAGTTTATGGTGCATTTTCTTTGTAAAATAGACCTATTTGGGGGTCTAGGACATCGTTAAGGCATTAGTTGGTGAGATTTGTTCCAAAAGAGTCACATGTGGTTTTGAGGAATGTTAAAGCATGCACTAATGGGTGCTTGAAAAGACTGATGGTTAATGAGTTTGAGTTTTGTGAGAAATATTCTTAAATTCCATGGTTTGTAATGTTACTAGGAAGGTATGTTGAAATTGTGAAAATTTACCATGTTGACATTTTGAGAGAAAAAATATTCTTTTATTTTGGCCAAATTGGGATTGTAAGAAGGATTTGAACCCTACACTACATCAAATCATCAGGTTAATACCTTTTAGGTGGTTTTCTATGCCTTGTAGACCTACAAACAATGAATTGTAGATTCTTCCTGCTCTTTTAGAAGATTCAGAGCTAGATGAGCTCACCTCAATTTCATGTCTATCTAGGGGCCTTGATTCAAATTTTTCAAATGTAGAGGGAAGTTGAATCATATCTTCATGTTTAGTTCATCCTAGATGCAACGTAATATAAGAAGGATTAGTTTGTAATGTCCCTCCAGTTGATACTATTGTTTCAATTTTCTTATGACCATTTGTTAGTCATTTAGTTGCTTTTGGTAATACATTACATTATTTCTATTATGACATGGATGTTATGTTGGTTGTTATACTGTGTAGATGATACACTTGACATTGTGATCATTTGGTTATGCTCTTGAGATGACATTATGATAGACACATGTGTGTTATGGTTTATTCTGTGTTTGAATGTTAATGATGTTATCATGATATATATTTGATGTTTATGATGTTATGATGCATGTCAATCCCTATGAAGTAGATAGTATAGCATCACTCAATCATGAGTACCCTAATATGTTGTGACTCTTCTTCATGGTGTGTTTTCTGATATATGTATTGATATGTTTGATAGTTTCGTTTGATGCAGTTTGTAGGTACATGCATCGACTCCACCTGCTTCATCAGATATGAGTGTGCCAAGACCCAATGGAAATATGTTTATGGGAGATAATGTTTGGTCCTCTATCATAAGCCATCGTTCTTGATTGCACATGTACCCATTTGTTACTCGTCTATGTTTTCCTCCTATTTCGTCTTGTCATTCTATGTTTGTCATGTTGGAAATTGACTTATTTAAATTAGTTAAATGATTTAATTAGTAAGTATCAGATTTAATTGTGATTTTAATTGCAATGTTAGAATTAAATAATTATGTTTGATTATATTATAAATTAAAAGTTGATTAAATATTTAGAAGATTTAATTAATTAAAATTATTAATATAAAATATTAATTTAATATTATTATTTTTTTATTGTGCAACGCAAATGTTGTTTTAAAGAAGGTTTGCAAAATATATGTGAATTTGAACTTATTGTCAGGAAATAGTTAACTTGTTCATTCAATTAGTTTTAACTACTTGATAAATTTTGATGGCATGCGAACTATCAATTATGTTTCGTGATTGCAATTTAATTAAAATTGAATAAAGGAAAAGATTCCATGCAATTTTTACACGACAATTGGTTTTTGGCTAAAAGTTGTTTTCATGATAAATTTTTTGGAAAAAGTTTTTTTGTATTTCTATGTTTTTGGTTGGAAAACATTGAAGGTTGAGAAATTTAGAGGCTCTGATCATACTGGGAAAGATACACTGTCTGAATTCCTATGTTTGGCTTCATCATTTTTTTGGAATTCGAAGGAGAATACTAGGTTTTATTCTATAATTATGTTTAGTTTCTTGAATCTAAAACTTATAAATGATTATTGCAGTTTTGGTTTGTTTTATGTTGACATTCCTCATTTTAAACCTACACAAACAATAGAAAACAAAAACATTAATTGTCAAGATTTTATTTAATTGAAGATATATTATAGTAAAACATAGATTCATGGGAAACTGGCTTTGTTTTTTCCCGGATCTTCAAATTATTGCCGAATATCCATTGCCAGCTTGTAGATTTTTTAAAAACTTTCTTTGGGGTGGATTTCCTATAGGATTTATTCATTCAAATTGTTTGATTATTTTGTCAGTATCTCTAGAAATCCTTTGTTAATTTGTTCATCGATCTACCTATTACTATACTCGGACGGGTTTAATCCCCTTGGGTGGATTCTTGATATCTCTTTGTCAACCGATTACTTCACCTTCGATCTATTGATTTTGTATTTTGATAAGTGTTACTTGCATTCAACTTACGTATGGGTTACATTCGAATTTTATTAGGGCTGACCTTTCCTTTCCTTGTCTATTCTCTCCCAGGTTTGTGCGGCTAGAGTTATTGCAAAATATCCATTCTAGATCTTATGAGCGTGGTTTTCTATAAATTAATTTATTCTCTCCATTTGGACCAAATAATCTTAATATTGTTGCCTCTGTTGTTTTTATTTGACACGTGTTGATAGCATGATCCTTTGATATCCTTTCATTTGATTACCTATAGGGTCTCTGTCTACAATGATTGGATTTTCGTTGGTCAGTGTATGGAATGGGTCTCATGCAAATCTTCGTATGTGTAGTATTTCATGTTCCTTCATTTGATGATGGTATTTAACGCCTAACCCTACGTATTTGAATCTATTGGCCTACATGTGTTGTAGGAATTCACATGTTTGGTTGAGAATTTTGTTTGACCATTAGAATTTTTCCCTCGAAGTGATAGTTAGTCTACTTTGGATTTTTGTGTACACTAGTGTGTAGGTTATAAATTTACCCTTGTCTTCATGCAAAATCTCGTATTCTATATTTCTAGAATACAAAATAGGATTATGAATATATGCATGCAAACTGTACACATGCTTAGAGAAGTCATCACTGCTAGTTTCTATTCTTCTCCTTCATATCAGTCTTGCCTTAAAAAAATGAAATCCTATATATCTATCTCTGCTTGGGTCTGCTTTTATATTTTCTGCCATCTGCTGGTGTTGACAGGGTAACCGCTTGTGTTAAGTGAATGTGTTATGTTATATTGATTTCTTGAGTAGATAGATTGATCTGTTAGAGATCTTATTATAATCGAACTCCTATCCATCCTCTTAAATTGTGGCCTTGGTTGCGCACAATAAGAATTAATATCATTTTGGAATGTATGCATGGGATTAGACATTCAAAATCAGCATTTAAGTTAATTGAAGATTGATAGGTTCGATTAAATGCATGTTTAGGTTGTGAATTTATGCATGCATTTTTTGCTGAAGCCATCAATTACTATTTTGATGGGTGCGAATTAACATCTTCATCTAGTCGCTGCATGCTAACTTCTATGAGTTTGTAATGAGTACCTAATTTAATTATATCTCTTAATTTATGGATAGTTAGCATGCTATACTATCACCTTTAGTCTAATATAGTTTGATATTTATTAAGTTTGATATAATGCTTATAATATAACAGGAATGATTATTACTATATATTCAAAGATATTCATTCTTTTTCCCTGCCGGTGGAGTGCATGAATTGTTAATTGTTTGTTAGTGTTGGATGCATGCATTAATGATTCATCTCTTTTACCTTGTGATTGGAAGGCTTGGAATGGTGAGGATCAATTTCCTTATCCCTTCAAAAGGTATGTTGATCCTGCATGAGTCAGGATGGGGATCAAGGATCGGTTGAGGTTGCTAGGGTTTAACCAGGTAGGGGGTCGGTAACCTATGAAGATCCGCATTGGGTAACCCAAGTATAGCTTATGTGATGGCACTCTTATCCCTGTACATGTTTGTGGTCTCTTGTGTAGAGTCACTTGTGGTTATGTGGTTGTCCTTGGAATTTTGTTCATTGTCATATGGTTTTAATATTGTCATGTCATTATGTGTATGTCAACCATGTGATGTATGTTCTGTCTTCTTCGATGTTTATTTGACTTGAGGACTTGATACTATCTCCTATCATAGGAGGGTGGGATTTTGAGTACCACAAGGTTGGGAGGAATGTGACTCTTCCTCCATTGGGTCCCCTTGTAGGTGATGCAGTTCGGGATGAGATTTTTCTTGACAGGTTCCTAGATTCACATCAACAATAGAGTTGATTGTTGAGTGTGTCGTGAATGTGATCGATGGTTGTACTTTTTCATCTTCTATATTGTATTCATTCATGAAGATTTCATGAGACTTCATTGTATTGGATTTTTGATGTATTGAGATTTTTCACAATCTCATTTGATGTATTTTGAACTTGTATCTTAAATCTCTTTATGATAATGTAATTGGGATATCTCATATTCATATGTTTCTATGATTTTTTATTCTTCTAGTATTTATTTTAGTAGCGTAGTTGTGAAACCTTGAGAACATTCATGCCTATTTTACTTGTCTCATCTTGTAATTTAATGCTTTAAAAAAAATTCCAGTTATCTAGTTGCATTACGTGTTGTTCTCCGGGTTCCATGGCGGGGTGTTACATAGTTTGTCTAAAAATAACACTTCTACTATATATTAACTTATGTACAACAAGAATCCAAAGCTTGTATCCTTTCACACCATAACTATATCTAATGATGATACATTTGACAACCTTTTTCTCCCACTTTTTTCTTTTCTCCTTTGGCACATGGACATATTCCTCACAAGCAAAAACTCTAAGATGTCTTAATAAAAACTTGTGAATTGACCATGCCTCTATAGGAATCTTATCAACAAGAGTTGATGTAGGAGACATGTTAATTAGGTAACAAGAAATGACAACCACTTTATGTCAAAAACTTTGTTCTAGACTAGCACTACTCAACATACTCCTAGCCTTGTCCATCAATTTCATGATCATCCTTTCTACAACTCCATTTTGTTTTGGAAATTACAAAGTTTTATTTTATCTTTGAATACAACAATTTTAGTTAGAGAAAATCAGATATAAAACTAGAATAACAATATATCAAACCCCTAATTAGCACAATAGAGTACAAGCAAGCATGAAAATCAAAAGAACAAGCAAACGCAAACCAATCTCCAAGCTTGAATTGATTTATCTCCATTGCTCTTCTCCACCTGCATGAGAATGCATGATTTTGAAGGTTTGAATGATTTGATATGTTGATTGCTCATTTTTGCAGCATAATGATAAGATGAAAGATATTAGAAGAAAAAAGATAAATAAGAAGAAATTTTGGCAGAGTAATGATGCTAGAAGAAGATTTCCCCAAATGACCCGTGAAAGGATTGATTTATAGGAGAAGGCTGATTTGATTCGATGGTCAAGATTAAAAGTCAAATTTGTGATATGTATGGCTAGGATTAAAAGTTTATTTTAGTGCCTATGACACACATTAATTGGATTATGACATGAGACCAAAATTAGGATGTGAGGAAATAAGTGGGATTCTTTTATTTATTTTGAAGAAAAGATGCTTATGACACACAATGAATGGGGGTAAAAATAGGATGTGAGTGGGAATCTCATAATTTAAATAATAAAATTATTTAAATTATTTGTGCATGTGAAGAGAGTTGCAATCATATGACACATGTTGCAATGTGGTAAAAGTGGTATTAATTCAAATATTTAATTTGAATTATTTTGAGACATGTGAAGGGGAATTAATTAAATAAATGAGATTTATTTAATTAATTAGGAAGGTGATTAAGTGGAATAAATGGGATAAGTAGGATAATGTAATGACCTAGGGTAAAATATTACAAGATGTTTTACAAGGTCATGCATCGACTAGGTAATATTATGACATAGACAATTTTAGGTGTCTACATTTTGCCCCTATTTGAGATGATGTTCGAGATGGTGAAATTTATGTCGAGTAACATCATTTCAAAGAAGCTAAGGTATGGATACATGAAAAAAAGATGATGCCCCAACCACTTGAAGAAGTGAGGAGTATGATGAATGAAGGAAAGGGATGATAGAAGAATATGATGATGCAAAAGATATGAAGAAATGGGATGATGATATAGGATATGATAATGATGATGATGCCCCCTCGAGAGGATAGGCGGGTTGCATAAACATGGATATTCTCTCGAAATGAATGAAATGATAAAGGAGGGATAAGATGAATGATACAAGATAAGAAGTAGATGAAAAAGAAAAATGACACGCTATGCTGCAATAAAGTGAGCAATCATATGTTTGATATAGCACTAGACGTTATGCACCAAGGTATAAGGACCAAGGTGACGATGTGTCTCATGCCCCAGCGTAATACAACCTTGTCTAGATACAAGATATGAATATTAGCTAGGAGTGATTTGGATTTGATGCAAATGCAAATTGAAATGATAAAACACACAAGCAAGCAAGCATGCACAAATGATACAAAAACAAACAAGGTATTGCCCCTGTCAAGCTGTAAACCGATGATTAATTGATTGATTGATGATGATGATAGTGTTGTCATTGTGGGGAACGATATATCCCTAGATCAACACAAGGATGATTGATTGATTGATTTATGATGATGATAGTGTTGTCATTGCGGGGAATGATATATCCCTAGATCAACACAAGGATGATTGATTGATTGGGTTTACAACAAGATTAGGATCAAGACCGAAATTGTGATTGGATAATTTGACTTGATTGATTAGCTTGGTTGGTATGGATTAAGGATTGAGTTGCATTTGGATTATTTCTTGGAAGGATTGAAGATGCTTGATTTGAAGATTTGGATGATGATTGATGAATTAAATTGAGGAATGATTTACTTGGAATGATTTTGATTGATTGGATTGATGAAGAAATGATTTGATTTGATGATAATGATTAGATTGATTAGAAGAATGGGTTTGATTAGAAGAAGTGATGTGATTGAATAATTTGATGAAGAAATTGATTTGAAGAAGTTGAATTGATTGGAAGAAGTGATTTGGTTTGATTTTATTGCTTGGATTTTTGAATTGTTTTAATTTTTTGGATTTTTGAAATGTTTTGATTTTTTTGGGATTTTTGAAATTATTTTATTTTTTTGGAATTTTTTTTGTCCAATATTTGATTTTTTTTTGGATTTTTGAAATATTCTGATTTTTTTGGATTTTTTTAAAGGACCTTTTTCAAATTTTTTGTATTTTTTCAGGACTTTTTTGAAATGTTTTGAGATGTCAATGGATGAAAATTTGGTAGCCTTTGTGCTAGATACCAATGACAAGGGAAAACCAAGTCTAGGTGTAAGGAGATAAAGGGGATTGATGGATGAAAGAGTGGGTGATAGGATAAGGGACAAAAGGCTCATGATATATGGATGGATAAAAAATGATAGTTCATAGTGAATGAAATGGATGTATGCATCATAAGAGGGCAGGGATGTGGTCTCCAAAGACTATGTTGCATAGGAATAACATGCCCCATTCTAGGTACAATACTTAGGATTCTTCATGACAAAGCTTATGACACTAGGATAATGATAGGCTTGTTTGGAAGGATGAGGTATATCAAAAGATATCCAAAGCATGTTTCAACATTTTGCCCCATATTTTTATCAAGATCAAAAAGAGGAAGAGAGGATGAATGGAATCAATATGATAAGTATATGGGTATGATGGATAAAGATGGTAGGTAGGATGGAAATGATATGATAAGAAATGACATGATAGGATAGATAGTGTAGATGAGACAAAGTGCCCCCAAGTGTAAGTGACATAGAAGATCAACCTACACATGATGCCTTTTTTCTAGGTTTTCATCATGGTACTTATCCAGGGCGCTTGTTTACCAAGTTTTCACCATTGGATGAAGGGATTTCTTTTTTCTTTTTCTTTTTTGATTTTCTTTTTATTTTTTTGATTTTTGGATAGAAGGGGAATATGGATAGGAGGGACTCAAATGTCTAGTTCCATGAAAGGTGATAGTCCCACTAGAGATGGATGTTATCGCATGGACCATGTCAAGTGTCATTATGCTCATAGATGTTGGTAAGGGATGACATGAAAGGGAGATGGAGTAGGTAGATGATGGATTATGATGTGGATTATGTAGGGGAGATGAATGGGAGGCTTAGCCAAAAGCATGGACCATAGGAAGGTGATGAGGGAGGTATGTAGGATAATGAGTGAAGGGTGAGGAGATGGAGGTATGTGGAATTGTTGTGAAATGGAAGGGAACCATGACCAATGGTTGCACACATTGTGATAAACGTTGAAGATTTTGATGTGGAGGAGGTGTAGGAAGCAATGAAGATGTTTTCTTAGGAGATGGGTGATGAAGTGCTTTAGGTACCCACATAGACTTAGTATTTTTATGACTTTTATTTTGCTTGTGGGATGAAATATGAGATTGTTGAATAGAGTGGGAATATGAGGTGGAAGTGGATGGTTGGGATTTTTGTGATGTAGATGCCTCGTTTGACTTGTTTTCTTTTTTCTTAGGTACCCAAACCATTTTGTTTTTAGACTTTTCTTTTGAAGGTATGGGATTATATTTCTTTTTGGATGGATTTTTCTTTGATTCTTTGCTTTTGTGTCCTAGGGCATGAGGACCCTTCATATTTTTTCCTTTATAGATAGAGGCATCAATTTTTTTGCTTTTGAATCCCATGGGTATGGTGGAATGAGTGGAAGCTTCATGTTTAGACAATGTGTGCATTGATTGGTCATGATTAGGATTTTTAGAGGATTTATGGATAGGTGGATAAGGGGATTGGATAATGGGGATATTAGGTGTTGGGAGTAGTGGAGGTAGATTAGATGGATGGATATTAGGAGTTGGAAGCAATGGTGGAAAATTTGATGGTGGAAGGTGTATGGTCACATGCTTTTGACATTTGTAGGATGATGGATGAGGGATGGCAACATATGTTTTAGGCGTACGATAGGATTTATGGTGGAAAAAGGACTTAGGATGGGTGGAGGAAGTACCAACATCTTTAGAATATTGGTGTCCTTGGGGTGTATAACCAAGGCCATAAGAGTGTGGAGGGACCTTGACATGGATTGGCTCCAAAATACCTTGTTCATGAAGGCCTAAACCTTTACCTTGGTTGTTCATGTTTTGAAGCATGTGATGGACAATGGGACTAGGTGTGTTTTGGACACTAGACTTGAGTTCATTATTAGATGAAGAAGGTGAAGTGGATAAAGGTTTTTGTTGTTCTAAGGAGGAACATTCATGAATAAAGATGGATAGACCAATAGGACATGTTGGTGGATTTGAAATGGGGTTTATAGCGGATGTGGAAGGATCATTAGGATCTTGATTATGTTCATTTAGATCCACACTATTGGTTTGATCTTCTATATTTACTTGGGAGGCATGTGTCTCATCATGACAAGTGGATAATGCGGGATCATGGATAGGACTAGGTAGGGGGTCTATAGGAGAAATGGAGGTTTCTTGCTCATGAATAGGTGAAGTGATAGGCTCTTGACCATGGAATGCATAAAGTTGGATAATAGGATCATCATGGCCTTCTTGATCATAGGTAGGATCTAGATCATAGAGGGAAGCTTCATCATGAATAGGACCAGGTATGTTATGAGTGGGATCATTAGAAGGGCCTAAATCTTGATTAGAATGAGAGGTTAATGTTTCCTCATGCTTAGGATAATGCTCTTGACATAGCTCTTGGGTTTGAGTGGAAATGGAATTGGAAGACTCTAAAAGAGGCTTGGTATGCTCTTTATGATCAACAACATGAGGGCATGATGGTTTTTGACTTAGACATATAAGATCAATAGGTTGTGGACCACATGATGGAGTTGGAAGAATAGACATGGCATTCAAATGTTTGTTGGTAAGCTCATTAATGGGTGCTTGACATGGGGATGGTCTATTTCGTGCTAGTAGTCTTTGGAAAAACCATTAAAGGATTCTTTGGTTGATGGATTAGAGCTTGAGAAGTTGGATGGTGGTGTTGGTGCAGGACTAGTGTGCTTTGAGATATGCATTTTATTAGATGGTGATGGAGGACTAGTAGATGGAATGGTGTATGATTCCAAATTTATGGTAGTATTTCCCTTGTCAATAACATCATTAAGGTGACCTAATATTTCAACAAAGTTTTCATCATCACTAGGATCTACAAAGTTCTCATCATCACTAAGATCTGCAAAGTTCTCATCATCACTAGGAGAAAAGTTTGACCCACCTTGGAGGATATATGGTTTTGGATTATCTTCATGATTAGGTGAAGGGCCTCCTCTAAGTATGACCTTGGGCATGTGACTAGAATTGTTAAGGATTGAGACCATTTTAGCAAGTGCTTGACTAGGATTAGGGTGATGATGTTGATGTGGAATGATTAGATTGGATGACTTGGATTGATTAGGATGAAATTTATTTGAATGTGATTAGAAAAAGAATGATTAGGATGATTAGAATGATATGTTTATGTGTTGTTGTTCATAGCTTGATATGTCAATTTGAAAACAAATGATTACACATGTACACACATGAATCACACACGCAAGACACATAAGCAAGTTTGAATTTGAAATTATGAATGTGATGATTAAGCACACACTTGAAGAAGACACATCAACAAGTCCTAGAACAAGTCAAGTAGGTATGGCCAATCAAGTCTTAAGCTAGGATGCACGAGGTTGACTAGGGATAATTTGAAAGAAAAATCCTGCCACACAACTGGGAGAAAGGGGTAACCCACCCTTCACCTTCACTTCCCAAAGGTATAAAGTTCTTTGGGGCTTAGCCAAGAGTGACAAGATTTTAACTCCCAAAAAAGTGTCTTTCGATTCACACTTTGATTGAGGTTGTCCCTAGGGGTGATGAAATCCCCTAGCAAGCCTCCTATGAAAGGTATGACAAAAGCAAATCAAGTGAGGTGTTTTTTATCACATGCACTTGATTCACACTCGCAATTGTTAATTTTCCTTTAGAAAATTGAAATGTGTGTAAAACAGTTCAAGCACTTGTTCTTTTTTAAACCCAAGGAAAATATGTGTGATTGAAAGACAATGATTCTTTTTAAGCCCAATTTCAAAGTGTGATTGCAAACAAGATGTTCATTTTACAGCTCCAAATTCAAGTGTTTTGCAAACAAAATTGATTGATTAAATGAGAGATAAAGATGATAGAATGAGTGCACCCGAAAATTTTTGCTTTCCAATTTTATGTGTATGACTGATATTGCTACTACTACAAATCCTTATGATCATCTACAAAATTAAAAAATGATATTATAATGCAGCCAAAACAAAAAGTTCATCAGGAAATTTTAATTTCAGATACACATTTTTAACATAACCGAATTAGATTTAATTATTTGAAGATATTATTTATCTGAAAAATAAAAACTCAAAGAAGGAACCCTTACTAATTTTATGAGAAATTTTCATAAATGTAAAGAAGTTAGAAAAATTCCCTGTTTTGCACCCAAAAACGCAGATTTGTGAAAAACATATAGAAAACAAAGATCAGATTATTTCGCATTGTATTTAATCTATAAATTAAATCTGTAAAAGAAAGACCCCTATTAAAATTACAAGAGCTTTCCAGAAATGTAAACATTTTGGAAAAATTCTCTGATTTGCATTCAAAAAGTAAATTTTATGAAAAAAAATAAAATAGTGATAACGCCTACAAAACACATGATAACCTCTCAAGTTTTTTATTGTTGTCCGTTGAGATGATTTTTAAGCTTTTGTGAAAATATTATAGAGAAATATGCAGCCATTTGAAAGATATGATGGAATTTGTAAAACCTTGGGTTTCATGAAAAAACTGGTAAATTTGCAACAAAAAAACAATAAAACCTACAAAAAGCAAGCTAGATCAAAGGATTCACATCAGGTTCACCAAATTTAATTAGGGAAAATCAGATATAAAACTAAAAAAACAAAATATGAAAACCCTAACAAGCACAATAGAGTACAAGCAAGAATGAAATGAAAACAATAAAATAAAGCAAACCGATCTTCAAACTTGAATTGATTTATCTCCATTGCTCTTCTCCACCTGCATGAGAATGCAATATTTTGAAGGATTGAAGTATTTGATATGTTGATTGCTCATTTTTGTAGCATAACGATATGATGAAGATAATAGAAGAAAATAGATAGATAGATAGATAGATAGAAATTTTGGCAGAGTAAGGATGCTGAAAGAGGATCCTCAAATGGCATGTGAAAGGCTTGATTTATAGGAGAAGGTTGATTTGATTTGATGGCCAAGATTAAAATTCAAATTTGTGATATGTATGGCTAGGATTAAAAGTTTATTTTAGTGTCTATGACACACATTAAGTGGCTTATGACATGACACTCAAATTAGGATGTGAGGAAATAAGTGGGATTCTATTCTTTATTTTGGAAGAAAAGATGCTTATGACGCACAATGAATGGGGGTAAAAATAGGATGTGAGTGAGAATCTCATAATTTAAATAATAAAATTATTTAAATTATTTATGCATGTGAAGAGTTGTAGTCATGTGACACATGTTGCAATGTGACCATAAGAGGGATTAATTCAAATATTTAATTTGAATTATTTTGAGACATGTGAAGGGGGAATTAATTAAATAAATGAGATTTATTTAATTAATTGAGAAGGTGATTAAGTGGAATAACTGGGATAAGTGGGATAATGTAATGACCTAGGGTAAAATATTACAAGTTCATGCATCGACTAGGTAAAGTTATGACAGGGACAATTTTGAG
>CM021100.1:742924304-742953861 GCA_007115665.2 Sequoiadendron giganteum | reverse complement strand
GAATCATATCTTCATGTTTAGTTCATCCTAGATGCAACGTAATATAAGAAGGATTAGTTTGTAATGTCCCTCCAGTTGATACTATTGTTTCAATTTTCTTATGACCATTTGTTAGTCATTTAGTTGCTTTTGGTAATACATTACATTATTTCTATTATGACATGGATGTTATGTTGGTTGTTATACTGTGTAGATGATACACTTGACATTGTGATCATTTGGTTATGCTCTTGAGATGACATTATGATAGACACATGTGTGTTATGGTTTATTCTGTGTTTGAATGTTAATGATGTTATCATGATATATATTTGATGTTTATGATGTTATGATGCATGTCAATCCCTATGAAGTAGATAGTATAGCATCACTCAATCATGAGTACCCTAATATGTTGTGACTCTTCTTCATGGTGTGTTTTCTGATATATGTATTGATATGTTTGATAGTTTCGTTTGATGCAGTTTGTAGGTACATGCATCGACTCCACCTGCTTCATCAGATATGAGTGTGCCAAGACCCAATGGAAATATGTTTATGGGAGATAATGTTTGGTCCTCTATCATAAGCCATCGTTCTTGATTGCACATGTACCCATTTGTTACTCGTCTATGTTTTCCTCCTATTTCGTCTTGTCATTCTATGTTTGTCATGTTGGAAATTGACTTATTTAAATTAGTTAAATGATTTAATTAGTAAGTATCAGATTTAATTGTGATTTTAATTGCAATGTTAGAATTAAATAATTATGTTTGATTATATTATAAATTAAAAGTTGATTAAATATTTAGAAGATTTAATTAATTAAAATTATTAATATAAAATATTAATTTAATATTATTATTTTTTTATTGTGCAACGCAAATGTTGTTTTAAAGAAGGTTTGCAAAATATATGTGAATTTGAACTTATTGTCAGGAAATAGTTAACTTGTTCATTCAATTAGTTTTAACTACTTGATAAATTTTGATGGCATGCGAACTATCAATTATGTTTCGTGATTGCAATTTAATTAAAATTGAATAAAGGAAAAGATTCCATGCAATTTTTACACGACAATTGGTTTTTGGCTAAAAGTTGTTTTCATGATAAATTTTTTGGAAAAAGTTTTTTTGTATTTCTATGTTTTTGGTTGGAAAACATTGAAGGTTGAGAAATTTAGAGGCTCTGATCATACTGGGAAAGATACACTGTCTGAATTCCTATGTTTGGCTTCATCATTTTTTTGGAATTCGAAGGAGAATACTAGGTTTTATTCTATAATTATGTTTAGTTTCTTGAATCTAAAACTTATAAATGATTATTGCAGTTTTGGTTTGTTTTATGTTGACATTCCTCATTTTAAACCTACACAAACAATAGAAAACAAAAACATTAATTGTCAAGATTTTATTTAATTGAAGATATATTATAGTAAAACATAGATTCATGGGAAACTGGCTTTGTTTTTTCCCGGATCTTCAAATTATTGCCGAATATCCATTGCCAGCTTGTAGATTTTTTAAAAACTTTCTTTGGGGTGGATTTCCTATAGGATTTATTCATTCAAATTGTTTGATTATTTTGTCAGTATCTCTAGAAATCCTTTGTTAATTTGTTCATCGATCTACCTATTACTATACTCGGACGGGTTTAATCCCCTTGGGTGGATTCTTGATATCTCTTTGTCAACCGATTACTTCACCTTCGATCTATTGATTTTGTATTTTGATAAGTGTTACTTGCATTCAACTTACGTATGGGTTACATTCGAATTTTATTAGGGCTGACCTTTCCTTTCCTTGTCTATTCTCTCCCAGGTTTGTGCGGCTAGAGTTATTGCAAAATATCCATTCTAGATCTTATGAGCGTGGTTTTCTATAAATTAATTTATTCTCTCCATTTGGACCAAATAATCTTAATATTGTTGCCTCTGTTGTTTTTATTTGACACGTGTTGATAGCATGATCCTTTGATATCCTTTCATTTGATTACCTATAGGGTCTCTGTCTACAATGATTGGATTTTCGTTGGTCAGTGTATGGAATGGGTCTCATGCAAATCTTCGTATGTGTAGTATTTCATGTTCCTTCATTTGATGATGGTATTTAACGCCTAACCCTACGTATTTGAATCTATTGGCCTACATGTGTTGTAGGAATTCACATGTTTGGTTGAGAATTTTGTTTGACCATTAGAATTTTTCCCTCGAAGTGATAGTTAGTCTACTTTGGATTTTTGTGTACACTAGTGTGTAGGTTATAAATTTACCCTTGTCTTCATGCAAAATCTCGTATTCTATATTTCTAGAATACAAAATAGGATTATGAATATATGCATGCAAACTGTACACATGCTTAGAGAAGTCATCACTGCTAGTTTCTATTCTTCTCCTTCATATCAGTCTTGCCTTAAAAAAATGAAATCCTATATATCTATCTCTGCTTGGGTCTGCTTTTATATTTTCTGCCATCTGCTGGTGTTGACAGGGTAACCGCTTGTGTTAAGTGAATGTGTTATGTTATATTGATTTCTTGAGTAGATAGATTGATCTGTTAGAGATCTTATTATAATCGAACTCCTATCCATCCTCTTAAATTGTGGCCTTGGTTGCGCACAATAAGAATTAATATCATTTTGGAATGTATGCATGGGATTAGACATTCAAAATCAGCATTTAAGTTAATTGAAGATTGATAGGTTCGATTAAATGCATGTTTAGGTTGTGAATTTATGCATGCATTTTTTGCTGAAGCCATCAATTACTATTTTGATGGGTGCGAATTAACATCTTCATCTAGTCGCTGCATGCTAACTTCTATGAGTTTGTAATGAGTACCTAATTTAATTATATCTCTTAATTTATGGATAGTTAGCATGCTATACTATCACCTTTAGTCTAATATAGTTTGATATTTATTAAGTTTGATATAATGCTTATAATATAACAGGAATGATTATTACTATATATTCAAAGATATTCATTCTTTTTCCCTGCCGGTGGAGTGCATGAATTGTTAATTGTTTGTTAGTGTTGGATGCATGCATTAATGATTCATCTCTTTTACCTTGTGATTGGAAGGCTTGGAATGGTGAGGATCAATTTCCTTATCCCTTCAAAAGGTATGTTGATCCTGCATGAGTCAGGATGGGGATCAAGGATCGGTTGAGGTTGCTAGGGTTTAACCAGGTAGGGGGTCGGTAACCTATGAAGATCCGCATTGGGTAACCCAAGTATAGCTTATGTGATGGCACTCTTATCCCTGTACATGTTTGTGGTCTCTTGTGTAGAGTCACTTGTGGTTATGTGGTTGTCCTTGGAATTTTGTTCATTGTCATATGGTTTTAATATTGTCATGTCATTATGTGTATGTCAACCATGTGATGTATGTTCTGTCTTCTTCGATGTTTATTTGACTTGAGGACTTGATACTATCTCCTATCATAGGAGGGTGGGATTTTGAGTACCACAAGGTTGGGAGGAATGTGACTCTTCCTCCATTGGGTCCCCTTGTAGGTGATGCAGTTCGGGATGAGATTTTTCTTGACAGGTTCCTAGATTCACATCAACAATAGAGTTGATTGTTGAGTGTGTCGTGAATGTGATCGATGGTTGTACTTTTTCATCTTCTATATTGTATTCATTCATGAAGATTTCATGAGACTTCATTGTATTGGATTTTTGATGTATTGAGATTTTTCACAATCTCATTTGATGTATTTTGAACTTGTATCTTAAATCTCTTTATGATAATGTAATTGGGATATCTCATATTCATATGTTTCTATGATTTTTTATTCTTCTAGTATTTATTTTAGTAGCGTAGTTGTGAAACCTTGAGAACATTCATGCCTATTTTACTTGTCTCATCTTGTAATTTAATGCTTTAAAAAAAATTCCAGTTATCTAGTTGCATTACGTGTTGTTCTCCGGGTTCCATGGCGGGGTGTTACATAGTTTGTCTAAAAATAACACTTCTACTATATATTAACTTATGTACAACAAGAATCCAAAGCTTGTATCCTTTCACACCATAACTATATCTAATGATGATACATTTGACAACCTTTTTCTCCCACTTTTTTCTTTTCTCCTTTGGCACATGGACATATTCCTCACAAGCAAAAACTCTAAGATGTCTTAATAAAAACTTGTGAATTGACCATGCCTCTATAGGAATCTTATCAACAAGAGTTGATGTAGGAGACATGTTAATTAGGTAACAAGAAATGACAACCACTTTATGTCAAAAACTTTGTTCTAGACTAGCACTACTCAACATACTCCTAGCCTTGTCCATCAATTTCATGATCATCCTTTCTACAACTCCATTTTGTTTTGGAAATTACAAAGTTTTATTTTATCTTTGAATACAACAATTTTAGTTAGAGAAAATCAGATATAAAACTAGAATAACAATATATCAAACCCCTAATTAGCACAATAGAGTACAAGCAAGCATGAAAATCAAAAGAACAAGCAAACGCAAACCAATCTCCAAGCTTGAATTGATTTATCTCCATTGCTCTTCTCCACCTGCATGAGAATGCATGATTTTGAAGGTTTGAATGATTTGATATGTTGATTGCTCATTTTTGCAGCATAATGATAAGATGAAAGATATTAGAAGAAAAAAGATAAATAAGAAGAAATTTTGGCAGAGTAATGATGCTAGAAGAAGATTTCCCCAAATGACCCGTGAAAGGATTGATTTATAGGAGAAGGCTGATTTGATTCGATGGTCAAGATTAAAAGTCAAATTTGTGATATGTATGGCTAGGATTAAAAGTTTATTTTAGTGCCTATGACACACATTAATTGGATTATGACATGAGACCAAAATTAGGATGTGAGGAAATAAGTGGGATTCTTTTATTTATTTTGAAGAAAAGATGCTTATGACACACAATGAATGGGGGTAAAAATAGGATGTGAGTGGGAATCTCATAATTTAAATAATAAAATTATTTAAATTATTTGTGCATGTGAAGAGAGTTGCAATCATATGACACATGTTGCAATGTGGTAAAAGTGGTATTAATTCAAATATTTAATTTGAATTATTTTGAGACATGTGAAGGGGAATTAATTAAATAAATGAGATTTATTTAATTAATTAGGAAGGTGATTAAGTGGAATAAATGGGATAAGTAGGATAATGTAATGACCTAGGGTAAAATATTACAAGATGTTTTACAAGGTCATGCATCGACTAGGTAATATTATGACATAGACAATTTTAGGTGTCTACATTTTGCCCCTATTTGAGATGATGTTCGAGATGGTGAAATTTATGTCGAGTAACATCATTTCAAAGAAGCTAAGGTATGGATACATGAAAAAAAGATGATGCCCCAACCACTTGAAGAAGTGAGGAGTATGATGAATGAAGGAAAGGGATGATAGAAGAATATGATGATGCAAAAGATATGAAGAAATGGGATGATGATATAGGATATGATAATGATGATGATGCCCCCTCGAGAGGATAGGCGGGTTGCATAAACATGGATATTCTCTCGAAATGAATGAAATGATAAAGGAGGGATAAGATGAATGATACAAGATAAGAAGTAGATGAAAAAGAAAAATGACACGCTATGCTGCAATAAAGTGAGCAATCATATGTTTGATATAGCACTAGATGTTATGCACCAAGGTATAAGGACCAAGGTGACGATGTGTCTCATGCCCCAGCATAATACAACCTTGTCTAGATACAAGATATGAATATTAGCTAGGAGTGATTTGGATTTGATGCAAATGAAATTGAAATGATAAAACACAAGCAAGCAAGCATGCATGCACAATGATACAAAAACAAACAAGGTATTGCCCCTGTCAAGCTGTAAACCGATGATTAATTGATTGATTGATGATGATGATAGTGTTGTCATTGTGGGGAACGATATATCCCTAGATCAACACAAGGATGATTGATTGATTGATTGATGATGATGATAGTGTTGTCATTGCGGGGAATGATATATCCCTAGATCAACACAAGGATGATTGATTGATTGGGTTTACAACAAGATTAGGATCAAGACCAAAATGTGATTGGATAATTTGACTTGATTGATTAGCTTGGTTGGTATGGATTAAGGATTGACTTGCATTTGGATTATTTCTTGGAATGATTGAAGATGCTTGATTTGAAGATTTGGATGATGATTGATGAATTAAATTGAGAATGATTTACTTGGAATGATTTTGATTGATTGGATTGATGAAGAAATGATTTGATTTGATGATAATGATTAGATTGATTAGAAGAACTGAAGTTTTGATTAGAAGAAGTGATGTGATTGAATAATTTGATGAAGAAATTGATTTGAAGAAGTTGAATTGATTGGAAGAAGTGATTTGGTTTGATTTTATTGCTTGGATTTTTGAAATGTTTTGATTTTTTGGATTTTTGAAATGATTTGATTTTTTTTTTAGATTTTTTCGAAATGTTTTGATTTTTTTGGATTTTTGGAATATTTGATTTTTTTTTGGATTTTTGGCCTATGTAATTTTTTTGGATTTTTGAAATGTTTTGAGATGTCAATGGATGACAATTTGGGTAGCCTTTTTGCTAGATACCAATGACAAGGGAAAACCAAGTCTAGGTGCAAGGAGATAGATGGGATTGATGGATGAAAGGGTGGGTGATAGGATAAGGGACAAAAGGCTCATGATATATGGATGGATAAAAGATAGGTCATATTGAATGAAATGGATGTATGCATCATAAGAGGGCAAGGATGTGATCTCCAAAGACTATGTCGCATAGGAATAACATGCCCCATTCTAGGTACAATACTTAGGAATTTTCATGGCAAAGGTTATGACACTAGGATAATGATAGGCTTGTTTGGAAGGATGAGGTATATCAAAAGATATCCAAAGCATGTTTCAACATTTTGCCCCATATTTTTATCAAGATCAAAAAGAGGAAGAGAGGATGAATGGACTCAATATGATAAGTATATGGGTATGATGGATAAAGATGGTAGGTAGGATGGAAATGATATGATAAGAAATGACATGATAGGATAGATAGTGCAGATGAGACAAAGTGCCCCCAAGTGTAAGTGACATAGAAGATCAACCTACACATGATGCCTGTTTTCAGGTTTTCATCATGGTACTTATCCAGGGCACCTTTTTACAAGGTTTTCACCGTTGGACGAAGGGATTTCTCTTTTCTTTTTCTTTTTTGATTTTATTTTTATTTTTTTAATTTTTGGATAGAAGGGGAATATGGATAGGAGGGACTCAAGTGTCTAGTTCCATGAAAGGTGATAGTCCCACTAGAGATGGATGTTATCGCATGGACCATGTCAAGTGTCATTATGCTCATAGATGTTGGTAAGGGATGACCTGAAAGGAAGATGGAGTAGGTAGATGATGGATTATGATGTGGATTATGTAGGGGAGATGAATGGGAGGCTTAGCCAAAAGCATGGACCATAGGAAGGTGATGAGGGAGGTATGTAGGATAATGAGTGAAGGGTGAGGAGATGGAGTTATGTGGAATTGTTGTGAAATGGAAGGGAACCATCACCAATGGCTGCACACATTGTGATAAACATTGAAGATTTTGATGTGGAGGAGGTGTAGGAAGCAATGAAGATGTTTTCTTAGGAGATGGGTGATGAAGTGCTTTAGGTACCCACATAGACTTAGTATTTTTATGATTTTTATTTTTCTTGTGGGATGGAATATGAGATTCTTGAATAGAGTGGGAATGTGAGGTGGAAGTGGATCGTTGGGATTTTTGAGATGTAGATGCCTCATTTGACTTGTTTTCATTTTTCTTAGGGACCCAAACCATTTTAGTTTTGGCATTTTCTTTTGGAGGTATGGGCTTATATTGATTTTTGGATGGATTTTTCTTTGATTCTTTTATTTTGTGTCCTAGGGCATGACGACCCTTCAGATTTTTTTCTTTATAGCTAGAGGCATCAATTTTTTTGCTTTTGAATCCCATGGGTATGGTGGAATGAGTGGAAGCTTCATGTTTAGACAATTTGTGCATTGATTGGTCATGATTAGGATTTTTAGAGAATTTATGGATAGGTGGATAAGGGGATTGGATAATGGGGATATTAGGTGTTGGGAGTAGTGGAGGTAGATTAGATGGAGGGTTATTAGGAGTTGGAAGCAATGGTGGCAAAGTTGATGGTGGAAGATGTATGGTCACATGCTTTTGACATTTGTAAGATGATGGATGAGGGATGGCAACATATGTTTTAGGCATATGATAGGATTTATGGTGGAAAGAGGACTTATGATGGATGGAGGAAGTTCCAACATCTTTAGATTGGTGTCCTTGGGGTGTACATCCAAGGCCATAAGAGCGTAGAGGGACCTTGACATGGATGGGCTCCAAAACACCTTGTTCATAAATGCCTAAACCTTTACCTTGATAGTTCATGTTCTGAAGCATGTGATGGACAATGGGACTAGGTGTGTTTTGGACACTAGACTTGAGTTCATTGTTAGATGAAGAAGGTGAAGTGGATAAAGGTTGTTGTTGTTCTAAGGAGGAACATTCATGAATAAATATGGATAGACCAATAGGACATGTTGGTGGATTTGAAATGGGGTTTATAGTGGATGTGGAAGGATCATTAGGATCTTGATTATGTTCATTTAGATCAACATTATTGGTTTGATCTTCTACATTTACTTGGGAGGCATGTGTCTCATCATGACAAGTGGATAATGCAATATCATGGATAGGACTAGGTAGGGGGTCTATAGGAGCAATGGAGGTTTCTTGCTCATGGATAGGTGAAGTGATAGGATCTTGACCATGGAATGCATAGAGTTGGCTAAGAGGATCATCATGGCCTTCTTGATCATAGGTAGGATCTAGATCATAGAGGGAAGCTTCATCATGAATATGACCAAGTATGTTATGAGTGGGATCATTAGAAGGGCCTAGATCTTGATTAGAATGAGAGGTTAATGTTTCTTCATGCTTAGGATAAAGTGCTTGACATAGCTCTTGGATTTGAGTGGAAATGGAAGTGGAAGGCTCTAGAAGAGGCTTGGTGTGATTTTTATGATCAATAGATTGTGGACCACATGATGGAGTTGGAAGAATAGGCATGACATTCAAAGGTTCATTAGTAAGCTCATATATGGGTGCTTGACATGGGATGGTCTTTTCCGTGCTAGTAGTCTTTGGAGAAAATCGTTAAAGGATTCTTTGGTTGATGGATTAGTGCTTGAGAAGTTGGATGGTGGTGTTGGTGTAGGACTAGTATGCTTTGAAATAGGCATTTTATTAAATGGTGATGGAGGACTAGTAGATGGAATGGTGTATGATTCCAAACTTATGGTGGTATTTCCCTTGTCAAAAGTATCATTAAGGTGACCTAAGATTTCTACAAAGTTTTCATCATCACTAAGATCTACAAAATTCTCATCATCACTAGGAGAAAAGTTTGACCCACCTTGGAGGACATATGGTTTTGGATTATCTTCATGATTAGGGGAAGGGGATCCTCGAAGTATGACCTTGGGCTTGTGACTAGAATTGTTAAGGATTAGGACCATTTTAGCAAGTGTTTGACTAGGATTAGGGTGATGATGATGATGAAATGATTAGATTGAATGACTTGGAGTGATTAGGATGAAATTGATTTGAATGTGATTAGAAAAAAGGATGATTAGGATGATTAGAATGATATGTTTATTTGTTGGTGTTTATAGCTTGATATGGCAATTTTCAAACAAATGATTACACATGTACACACATGAATCACACACACAAGACAAATAATCAAGTTTGAATTTGAAATTATGAATGTGATGATTAAGCACACACTTGAAAAAGACACATCAACAAGTCCTAGAACTAGTCAAGTGGGTATGGCCAATTAGGTCTTAAGCTAGGATGCACGAGGTTGACTATGGATGATTTGAAAGATAAATCTTGCCACACAGCTGGGAGAAAGGGGTAACCCACCCTTCACCTTCACTTCCCAAAGGTATAAAGTTCTTTGGGGCTTAGCCAAGAGTGACAAGATTTTTACTCCCAAAGAAGCGTGTCTTTCGATTCACACTTTGATTGAGGTCGTCCCTAGAGGTGATGAAATCCCCTAGCAGGCCTCCTATGAAAGGTATGACAAAAGCGAATCAAGTGAGGTGTTTTTGATCACACATGCACTTGATTCACACTCGTAATTGTTAATTTTCCTTTAGAAAATTGAAATGTGTGTAGAACAGTTCAAGCACTTGTTCTTTTTTACACCCAAGGAAAATATGTGTGATTGAAAGACAATGATTCTTTTTAAGCCCAATTTCAAAGTGTGATTGCAAGCAAGATGTTCATTTTAAAGCTCCAATTTAAGTGTTTTGCAAATAAAATTGATTGATTAAATGAGAGATAAAGATGATAGAATGAGTGCACTCGAAAATTTTCGCTTTCCAATTTTATGTGTATGACTGATATTGCTACTACTATAGCTCCTTATGATCATCTGCAAAATAAAAAAATGATATTATAATGCAGCCAAAACAAAAAGTTCATCAGGAAATTTCAATTTTAGATACATGTTTTTAACATAACCGAATTAGATTCGATTATTTGAAGATATTATTTATCTGAAAAATAAAAACTCAAAGAAGGAACCCCTACTAATGTTATGAGAAATTTTCAGTAATGTAAAAAAGTTAGAAAAATTCCCTGTTTTGCACTCAGAAATGCGGATTTGTGAAAAACATACAAAAAACAAAGATTGGATTATTTCGCATTGTATTTGACTTATAAATTAAATCTGTAAAATAGAGACCCATATTAAAATTACAAGTGATTTGTGGAAATGTAAACATTTTGGAAAAATTCTTTGATTTGCATTCAAAAAGTAAATTTTATGAAAAAAACTAAAATAGTGATAATGCCTACAAAGCACATGATAAACTCTCAGTTTTTTTACTGTAGCCCTTTGAAATGATTTGTAAGCTTCTATGAAAATATTGTAGAAAAATACATAGCCATGTGAAAGATATGATGAAATTTGTAAAACGTCGGGTTTCATCCAAAAACTAGTAAATCTGCAACAAAAAAACAAAAAAAACTACAAAAAGCAAGCTAGATCAAAGGATTCACGTCGGGTTCACCAAATGTAGTTAGGGAAAATCAAATATAAAATTAGAATAACAAGATATCAAAACCCTAATTAACACAATAGAGTACAAGCAAGCATGGAAATGAAAAGAATGAGCAAATGCAAACCAATCTCCAAGCTTGAATTGATTTATCTCCATTGCTCTTCTCCACCTACATGAGAATGTATGATTTTGAAGGTTTGAATGATTTGATATGTTGATTTCTCATTTTTGCAGCATAATGATAAGATGAAAAATAATAGAAGAAAATAGATAAATAAGAAGAAATTTTGGCAGAGTAATGATGCTAGAAGAAGATTTCCCCAAATGACCTGTGAAAGGCTTGATTTATAGGAAAAGGCTGATTTGATTCGATGGTCAAGATTAAAAGTCAAATTTGTGATATGTATGGCTAGGATTAAAAGTTTATTTTAGTGCCTATGACACACATTAAGTGGATTATGACATGAGACCAAAATTAGGATGTGAGAAAATAAGTGGGATTCTTTTATTTATTTTGAAGAAAAGATGCGTATGATGCATAATGAATGGGGGTAAAAATAGGATGTGAGAGGAAATCTTATAATTTAAATAATAAAATTATTTAAATTATTTGTGCATGTGAAGAGTTGTAGTCATGTGACACATGTTGCAATGTGGTAAAAGTGGGATTAATTCAAATATTTAATTTGAATTATTTTGAGACATGTGAAGGGGAATTAATTAAATAAATGAGATTTATTTAATTAATTAGGAAGGTGATTAAGTGGAATAAATGGGATAAGTAGGATAATGTAATGACCTAGGGTAAAATATTACAAGATGTTTTACAAGGTCATGTATCGACTAGGTAATATTATGACATGGACAATTTTAGGTGTCTACAACAATCTTTATAGAACCTATCAAAATCATTACTGAAAAAAAAATTGAACAAAAATAAATTCTTAAAGGGGTGTGAATTAACATATATCAAAATTCTTCTGCTGCTCCCACTCCATCAAGGGCTAATTTTCCACCTGTATCACTTTCATCTTGCCCTCTGCCCACCCAAAGCCATCACCATTGTCTGTGTTGAGAACATTGAACCCATCTCCACGGTGCATATCTCCCTGACCGAGTCCAAGAGTCCTCCTCAGAAGTCTAATATTTATCTAGGGAATGCCAAGACCAAATTTACCTCCAAAAAGCTTAAGGGTCGGTTGGTAGGGCCCATGCTAGTGCTGCGGAAGGGCTCTATGAGCTAAAAGCAACTCAGGCTAAGATGGTTGTTACTGGCCCTATGTCAAAAAAAGGAAAGGAGAAATGCATGTAGGCTGTGACTGTCAAAGAAGGCAAGGGTAAGAATGAGATTAGAAAAGATTCCAGAGGGGACACGATTGTGGGGAACATGGAGATGACTGGAGGGGAAAGTGTCAGGAGGAGATCTGGGAGGCTAGCTAAGAACAACAAGAAGAGATTAATTATTGAGGATTCATATGAGGAGCAGTCGAATAGAAACGGTTTCAAGGAAGAAGAGTCAGAAGAGGTGGAAGAAGATTTAGTGGAGAGGCCCCAACTTACTCCGGTGGACAACAAGCTCCCTTTTGATGGCTCTGACTCATGCCCTTCGCAACCACTGGTGGATGAGCCTGGTGAGGCTTAGGGTGCTATGGATGACGGGATGGATTCGGATAAGGTGGCTAAGCATTTGGAAACTCTAGACATAAATTTTTGGGGGCTGACCCGCTTCACCATGAAGTTGGGTCACTTTGTTACGAGTTCTTTGTCAAATGCCATAAAGGAGGAATTGGAGGGGAACAATAGTCAGGAAAATAAAGAGTGGGTGGGAGATGAGGTGGTGGACCTCCTAATCAAGAACTGGGATGAAGCCAGTTAGTTGCTACTATTGCTGGTCGGTTTGTTGTTTCTTTGCGGTTGTTGTGTTGCATGTGGGTTGTCTCTAGTTTTTTCCCTATTTTTTAAGTTGTTTTAGACTAGTCCTTTTTTGGCCCTTGTGGCTCATTGTGTAGGGTACAACGCCCTGTAAATGCTATTTAACTTTTCAAAAACATATATCAAAATTAAAACATTCCCATTTATAGTTAACACATCAAATCACATGAATTGAAATAACAAAAAAAAGGAAATCATGCACCACACATAACACAAGGATTTTTATGTGGAAAACCAAATGAGGGAAAATCACAGTGAGAGTTAACTCACAATATAAAATCTCACTAATTAAAAGTTTTTTCCATATAGTTTAATGCTCACTACCTAAATACTTTCACACACTGAAGCATAGACAACTTCAAGGGAAAGATATAGATGACCTTATGAGACTCACTATCTCAAAGTAGGGTACATAAAAATTATGATAAGAAAAGATAAGACTTGAATTTTTTTTGATGGGTCATGTGACTTATGCTAACATTATAGTTCCTTTTTTACACATTTACATCTTCATATAGATTTCACACACTTCATGTTTAACATTTTCCTCAACTCATATATTACTCATCCATCATACTTCACAAATTATTTTTATCTTCTATATATATCCTCCACAATAACATAAAACTCTAGTGAATTTAGCTTCAAGATGACCATTGGATGAAACAATTGATATTGAAAGGGTTGGCTCCAAAAAATATCCAAAGCGAAATAAATTTTATTGTGGATCAAAACATACTATAATGAGGCCTAAGGGCATTTCCACACATTCTCCATAATAGTTATAATTGATCGAGAAAAACCACAAATGAAGAAAATAAGTTATGTCATCCTAATTAGTACGAGTATCATCAATACTATTACTACTTGACTTCACAATATCGAGAAGATATCAAAACCACCATACAGATTAAGATATGAATAATGTAGGTGGTCTGTAATATCCCTACAACATTTTTAAGAAGTATTTTATCATTAAATGCTAGAGTAGCAGAAGAAGCTTTCTGAACATGTAGAAATAAAGCATTCCAAGTCAACAACAACAAAATTTTAATAAAAGACTAAGCTTGCAAATCTCCAACATGCTTGATACGATTAGATAATGTGTATTAATCACTACTAATTATGCTCTTAAATCTGCAAGACCAAAATTTTATCTTCAGAGGAATGTAGAGCATTCCAACCATCTTGTATCATTGCATTACATTGTCAAGGCACAAACTAGAACATCATCAACTATGACTTTGACTGAAAAAATTGTGAAGACTTGATCTCTTGAATATAATATATACATATCATGGTCATCATTTCATTTGAGCTGCAAGATAAAATCTTGCACAATGGATGGATGCGGACCAAAAAGGACATAATACATAATTAATGCGTTAGGTTATACACAATTGGTGTTTTAGTTGCTCTTCTACAATATGCAATACATGAACCCAAAATGATACCAAGGTAGATATATGGTATATATATTAGGACATGAGTGTCATCCTCCACACCATATTTATATCACCATTCTTTCTTAAACTACCTTGCAAGCATACCTCAACACATATCCACTTATTTAGTAACTAACTATGGAGTATGTACATGCTTTAATAACACATCTTGGTATCAATGACAACCCAAATAGGGTTGACATCAATGACAACACTTATTGTCAAAAATTTCCCCCTTTGTCATTCATGGAAACACACATATACTTCTCTCCCCCTTTGACATTAGGGGAAAAGGAATGATGTCATCTTATTTATAATATCTTATAATTGTGTGAACTCCCTCTTACTATATAATCCCCCTCAGATGAAGAATCCAAAAAAATGGATGCTATGTTAAAAAAGATACTACAAAGCTCTAAAAAAAACCTTTTACATGGACAAAGTTGAATTACTTATATCTTTACATCATCCTTGGAAGGAAGAATATTCTTATGAATTGATTTCTTTTAGTTTTCAATCCAAATTGTTATTATTGAGGAGAGTATACAATTTTTATATTCAAATTCTATGCACATTTCGTCAACTTCACTTATTTTTTAGGAGTTTTAAATTTTTGGCTCACTTTTACCACTTTATCTAGTAATCCGGATAGTGATGCAAGACACATATTGAATACCACTCTTAACAAGTTTAATTATTGCTTTAACTGGTCTCTATGCATTAGAATCAATGACCACTATACATGAATATTTTTAACTTGTGTCTTGATAGATCCATCCATATTTTAAAATAACCATAAGTTTCAGTTAACAGTGTAATTTGTGACTCAATATACTCAATTTGACTTTTGATGCCTTTGGTGGATCTTAGCAACTTCAAAAAAAATTATAAAGATTTTTTGCTTCGTTCACACAATCCTTAAACTTCTCTATGCTTTGCTTAAATTTATTGTGTGCTTTAGTACACCGATTAGAGGCCTCAATCATTATTTTGTCTTTTACTTTTCTCAAGGCATATTGTTATGCCTTCTACTATGAGAGAGGTGTGATATTTGAAGGAATCCATTAAGAGCTTTAAATTTTGTTCCAAAGGAAAGGAGACATCAAGAATTACTTTTGATAATCCTTATTGGATAATATTCACAATATTGTCAATTAATCAACTTTTCTTTTCAGATTCTTGTAGGATTTCCTTCCTTGTAGAAGTGACCACAACATCACTAACCATGGCATCACTAAGTTTTAGCTTATGTAAGGGAGAAACGCTTGACAGGTTAACTTGTCCCTCAATGGTAGGAATTTGCAAAAAATAAGGTGTAACTATCGGTTGAAACTACCTCTGCATCCCTAGTAGTTCTTTAAAATAATTTGATGAGGAAGACCCTTGGCTTCCAAAAGCGTCCTGCTTCTCTGTATTTACCTCCTATGAATCTTTAAAATTTTTAAGATTACCTTCTATATTTTTCTCCTCACTTTATTTCTCCTTTTCTTCTACCTTTCCTTTTTCTTTTCTTATTTCCATACTGAAATAACCTTTCCTCCTTCCTCTCTAGAAATTACTTTCATTTATTTCATATCTATTTTCATCAAGGAAGATACATTATTTTTCTTGATAGATTTAGTGTTCATAGGAGGTGAGATCCTCATTTTATTTTTATCCTCTACACCTTGTGCATTTTTTCTTTCTAGAGGAGTAGTCTCCTCATGTTGTTTACCATTTACAACTTCCGTGTCATCAGTAGTTACATTTTCTTTAGAAATGGATAGATTCATAATATTAGCAGTCACATTAGGCATGTCTTATGTATCAAAGATATTTGGAGGAGATTTATCTTTGATTATTTTAGCATTCCATAATCCTTCCAATAGCTTTATTGTCTTTCCAACAATTTATTTTTCTGTTCTTTTTATTTTTTCTTTATCCTTCCCCATTAGAATGTTTATTCTTTGTTTGATTTTGAATTCTTGACCTTGATATTGGGACATTTTAACTCTTTCATCATGGGATATAGAGACCCCAGTGTTTTCTAGTGCTTGTTGCCTCATTTTGGCTTCTTTAGTAACAACCACATTATTTTTACTATTGAGAACATTCACCAAACTTAGTGAAAGATGATCAATGATTTCATTAAGAGCCATTATAAAATTTTTCATTTATGTAACATTTTCCTTTTTAATTATGTTCTTATCTTTGTGAGATGATTCATTATAAAGAGAAAAACTTTATTCAAGGAATCATGTTTTAAAATTGCATTGATGGTAGCATAAAGCCATAAGAGAACATGTTTGGAAGTATTTGGATAAGTCTTCAATATTTCTTCTGTTGAACATCTGGAATACTGAGAGGCGGGGGGGTGAATCAATATTTCATAAAACCATAATAAAATCCATCTTATCATTATCATAATTCTAAATAAATCAACAAGAAGGAACATAAAAATAAATCAATGCAGCCATACACATGAAGACTAGGATTTTTATGTGGAAAACCCAAAAAGGGGAAAAACTATGGTGAGGGTTAACTCACAATATATTATATTTAGATAAAAAATATTATAGGGCTCATTTCCAGGACTCACTATCCTTAAAAAGGGTCACTTCTTGAGTACAAAATATGGCTAACCACCAAGATACAATGGTAGTGGCTTATTTCCAAAAGATTTAACTAATAGGATACAACTTCAATATGCAGGGTTCAGTTCCAATGACTCTCAAAATATGAAGTACTGCCTCACACATCAGTCACTCAAGTAAACTATACTGACCCACAACTAATAAAGAAATTAGGCTTAGATCTTCACATACCCCTTAATCCATTTTACACTCACACTTTTACACTTCACATCCACTCACCTACTCCTCACCCTTATTCCTCAAAACATCTTATATATGAAAGTATATCTTTATTCATCAATTAGGTCTACCTAATTAGATGAAAAATAATAATAAAAAATCTCTTTGTTGGCACCATATATTATTTAAACATTTTTTCCATGTAGTGCATTATACCAAGTCAGCTAACATCCATAAAACATAAATAGTCTCCATAATATATTACAGACCCTGAGTCAGCCAAGACTAGAGCATAATTCTCCAAACCAACAAATAAACCTCAAAGAAAACACCTTTTGAATTTGAGAGCACATTAATTTCCCATCATACTACCAATATAGAGACTATCAACAAAATCATAGCATAAGAATGTTCAACTTAAGAAAATGTGGAGTCTCCCACATAGTATGTCAAGCATAGAACAATGGTAGAATACAAAGTTGAACTTTGTGAGAGATATTTTTTTGCTCACAACAAAATTCATCTTAAGATCTAGTATATAACTATCTAAATGAGTCATGATAACATGGTTAAGACATTGGAGTCATATTAGATCTTGTGGTGAATTCTAGACTCAAATACCAACAAACCAATCCATCACAAAAGGGCATTATCAGTAGAGAAAAAACTTCCGATAAACCAAGTAGACTTCCCATATAGTTATCACCATGTTGGAATCAATGAAAAAATTGGAACAACCAACATAGACCATCCATACTTCATGCTCATGTTGCAAGTCTTCCATAATCCCGACATCTTCATAAATTTCCTTTTCTATGGATATTTATTTTTCTTCTTCTTGATTTGTATTCTTATTTCTCCTCTTTAAAATATAGTATTTCATTTCTTCTTCTTCAACTTCCTCATCATCAACTCTATTTACTAGAGTAAAATTTTCTCTTCATGCTTTTTTTTTAGGTCTTGTCTTCTTACTTTATACAACTTTGGAATTTACTAGAACATTAGTAGCATCTCATTTTCTCCTAGGAGGAGTTTGCATATGTTAAGTAGTGGTAGTGGTAGAAGTAGATCTACTTGTCCTTTTAGATGTTGGCATAGAAGCGGTGGAATTTGATACTTTTGTAAAACCTCCAAGAGTCCCAAACATATTTTTTAAGTTAGAGACCATATTTCCTACATTATTCTTTTCCTTTTATTCTACCCCCTCCTTATTCTATTTGTTAGTTATTTCATATCTTCTTCTTCCACTTCCTCATCATCAACTATATTTACTAGATTAATATTTTCTCTTGATTCTTTCTATTTACATCTTGGCTTCTTTCTTTCTACAACTTTTTCCTTTACTAGAAAATTAGTAGCATCTCATTTTCTAGTAGGAGGAGTTTGAGTATGTTTGGAAGTAGAGGTAGTGGTAGAAGTAGATCTAATTGTCCTTTTATACATTGGAATAACAACAATGGCATGTGATACTTCCACAAAACCTCCAGGAGTCCCAAACATCTTTTTCAAGTTAGACACCATCTTTGCTACATTCTTCTTTTCCTTTTATTCTACCCCTTCCTTAATCTATTTGTTGGTTATTTCATCATATGTACCAAACCTTTCAACAGAAGGGTCCCTAGGTTTGGTAAGAAAAATGTCAACATAAGCAATCCAATTTTCTTTGGAAAGTTCATAGAGAAATGGTATAATCCATGAAGTCCTTGGTTTGACTGCTTCCATATAAAAATTATCTTTGTTTACCATAAAACTGATTTCATTTTTATACTTCTCCACATGTGAGGTAATTCTATCTCTCTTTTGCATTTCACTATGGAAGTTTTTAAATAAACCCCAAAATGTTGTGGTGCATCGAGTGGTGTTTGAAAAACTATACATACAATCCTTTATTTAGTGTGCAACATGAATATTCTTTTTCTAGACCACATTCTTGAAAGTAGGCATTTCTTTCATGAATTAGGACATAAGATAAATGATCAAGGTACCATACTAGAATTTGTAGTGAGTTTCCTTGGTTTTGTGCATATTTTCCAATAGTTATTGTTATAGTTCAAGAGATCATAATCTTTTCCTTCCTTTACCACCTAAATATTAGTGTAGATGGTGGTGCTTGTAGTTGATCCTTCTCTATTTGTGTAGTATATCTTATATTTTATTCCCATCATTGCATATGGGATAGTTGGGTCGACTATGCCATTCATAGTGAGAGCCCTTTTATCAGATTTAGGTCTAGTGAGCCTCATGACTTTTTCATTCTTGAAAAATTTCAATACAAGTACTGGTCTGATGGAGCATAATACAATCACATCCCTAATAGCTTCTTATGTGATGAGATGAGGTTGATCAAGTTTAAAAATATCATCATGAATTTGATAGAGAAAATATGATCCAGTCATCTTCATAGCCAAAATAGGGAAAATATTTGCATACATTGAATCCTTTCAATTCTATATTCACATATTCTAATTTGAGCTGAAATTCATCACCTAGGAGATTATTTAACCTAAACTTTTCCATCTTTAGATAATTGTATTCATTTATCAGTGAATGAATGTAGCTTTGGATAAATTCATAGTGGATCACATGGATTGGTACATGGGAGAAAGAACCTTCCTTGTCGGTCACTATTGATATATATGGGTGTTTCTTGAATTTTTTCCTTCGTCTATCCACAAAATTGATAAATATAGGAGTAGCCATGATAGATAAGTGCATCTAGGGTTTTACAAGTGGAAACCAGAGAAATACATTTGAACACTATTGTTAGGTGTTCAATAAAAAATTGCCCATGCCTTCGCCATTTTCTTTTCCTTTGCGGCTATGCCTTAATTTTGTATGCTCACTATCTTCAGAGCTCACCACATGGCTGTCTCATGAAGCTTTTTGCTTTAGCTTCATTTCTCTTTTCAAAAATCTCCTTTTGTGTGCCGCTTGGCTCATGCTAGCTGCTCTTCCAAGCTAGACCCACCTCATCCTTTGCTTTCCACCTCGTTCTTTGCTTTTGCTCAGAGCTCTCCATGTGGTTCACTCTCGCGGCTTTTTGTTGGGTGTTCTTGTTGCTTTTTGCCGAGCTTCGTCTGGATGACACATGGCATTTCTTTTTCCTGCGTTGGTTACCTTGGAAATGTCAACGGATCTTTTGTGCTTCCCATTGTCACATGTCTTCTCCTATTGTTGCATGGCTTTCCGTTTTGGATCATGGCTTCGTTGGCATATTGCTAATCGATAGATATTTGTTGTGGCATCTCAGATCATCTAGGTCGAGGATCACTGCGCATGGTCTGCTCTTTCATGATACATTTTTTAGGTGGTGGGATGGCCTATATATGGGATCTATTTTTTCTTTTATTAGGTTGTTGATGAAGTTTAAGAGATCTCTCAAGCACTCAGGATTAAGCCTTGTGTAATAGTTACTTTCAATTCAAAGACTTCAGACTGTGCCAAATAGATTCGGCCTTTCTGTTTTCAATTTTTCACTAGTACTATTGACCTATGCTATTGTCTTTATTTTTGTATGAATGCCTATTTTTCAGTTTTTGTAATTTTTCATAGCTAATATAAATACAGATCATGTTTCTTTGACTCTTCTATGTTAAAGAAAAGTTATGTTCAATTACATTATGCATATAGAAGGATGGTGTTAAATGACAAGTGCTTTTGAGAAAATTTATCTTAATTAATAGTAATTTAATGGTTTGGGCCTTTGCATTATGCACTATGCTCTGGTAAAATCCGTCTAAGACTTTGGCGCATTGCCTATAGTGTAAGCTTTACATTCATGTTATTCTCCTTATCTTTTTCCTCAAACCACTAAGCGAAGAGCTGGCTTTGATAAAATCCTGGAGGTCACTTAGCTAGCCCACCTTGTCCCCCAATAGCTAAGTTTCCCATAAGATTGTTGCTACATGCAAAATTCTGCGTCAATAATTTTTTTTCTGGCACGCCCGCTGGGACCGCAAACTAGCACGTTCGCCTGATCTTTATAAGTGTGTATGAGCCATCGGCCTGTAACTAGGTCACAATCTACAAGATTCCCTGGCCAGCTTGTACTGCCTTTAGTTTCCATACATCCGAGAGGTCACAGAAATAGCCCTTCACCTCCTTTGTCACCTCCTGCTCCATTATCACCTAATCCATCTACGTCTATGGCTGCTAGAAATTATGTAGTCTGGGACTCTGGTAGTCCATTGGTAGCACCTATGCCTCCTGCAGTATGGGCTCCCATCCCTGTTTTGGTCTTAAAAGCTATTCCTAAATATTTTGGGGATGAATCAAAAACACCCACAAAGCATCTGCAAGATGTAGTCGACGTATGTTTGGTACATGGCATATCAAACAAGAATGTAGCCCTTAGATTGTTGGTCACCTCATTCTGAGGAAAGGCACTGAACTGGTACTGGACCATCGAAGCAGGCACTATAGCTACTTGGGACCAGCTAGGAACCCCTTTATGAACGTTTCTCTAATGCTGGCGATAGATCTTCGCTGTACCATCAATTGGCCAACATAAAGTGAGCTCCTCATGAAGCTCTACCCAATTTTAATGCAATATTTCACTCAACTTGGTAGAGAGTGCCTGTTGGTAGCCGACCACCTCCTGATCTAAATTTTATGTTCTACCTGAAGTCGATAAATGCTGATATCTCTATGATGTTAAAAGCTCTGGGCGAAGAAACTCTTCCTGATGCTTATGCTCTAGTTGTTACTACAGAAAATAATCTGATTGCTGCAAGGAAATTAGCACCAAGACTGATCATGCCATTGTTCCCCAAGTGCAATACTCCAGAAGCTGAAGTCCCTTCCACTAGTGCGCCTATGGCTTCCTCCCAATCTATGTACGTCTATCTCGAGAGTGCTTCAAGCATAGCCCTAACAGCAGCTCCTATAATAGCTCCTATGTCAAACCCCATGGCTGCTGAGATGAACGAAATGAGAGAACAAATGCGGACTATAACTAATGAGCTAACTACTTTGAAGTGATAGCAATACAGCTATCAAAAGTTGACATATCAAAATTACCAAGGCAGAAAGCCTCCGTACCAATCAAATCAGTGGCAGGATAAGTCACGTGGGAATACCTCAGCTCAATCGAATAACCAGATGGTTCCGGTAACCTTGCCTATGCAGACTGTTCACCCTAGTTCAAATAAGGAGCTGATAGTAGGACAAAACAACTTGGCAGAAGATGCTAATTCATGGTGCTTTCCTTGCAACGATGCACATATGCTGCAAAACTGCTCGTGAGGAAATTTGCAACAAAAAAATGCAGATCCATGTAGCCAAGGCATCGCATCCGTTTCCGGTAACACACCATATGCCTCTCAACAAATGAATAATGTTGTCCTTACAACTCAAATGCAAGGGATGTCCATCCAACACGAATCAAAAATTGTTCCTGACCAGGCTCTCTTTTCTTGGATGAAGGGAGAAGAGTCAGCATTTCCAAATGACATCCCTATGGATAAAGTACCCCGAGTACAATCAGATTATAATATGTGTTCAAAGCGAAGATTCACCGAAGAGTTTGCAAACTCATCTAATCAAGTGTTAGCACTACTGGCACCTAGTCCTACAACGGGCCCATTGCCCATCCCACCACAGTCTGAAGTGACTATTCCTGGCCCTCTGAAGCCATTTCTTCTAAAGGTTATGACTCCTGCAGTCATCCCTGCTGCGGTTAAACAATCAGACATACCGACCATCAGGCTTGTATCAACTGTCAAACTAAAGGACTAAACCACTGCAATTCGCCAGTCCTGAGTGCAATTCAACATAGTGGAACAACTAAAAAAGTCATCTACCAATGCTTCTCTATGGGATGTATTGGCTATTCCGGAGCAGAAGGTGCTGCTACAAAAGGCGTTATCGGGTGAAGAAGATGCGAAGATTTCTTCTCAATCCCATGAAGAGAAGATATCCAAACCTGAACTGGACAAAGTGCTGACAATTCCACATGAAGAGAAGCTAGAACCCAAAAAGGAAGGTAAGCCTAAGCCTAGGCCTTTCTTTCTAGCACTAATTCTTGGTGAAAAATTACTACATAACTGTATGATTGACTTTGGTGCTAGCACCACTTTCATGCCAAAGCAAGTTGTTGATGCTTTGGGACTAAAGTATGAGCTGCTAAATAAAGGAGTCATGCAGCTTGATGGAAACAAGGTTGATACTATTGGGATAATCAAGGGATTACCTATGACCCTGTTTGCCTACCCCAGTATCACTATAAATCAGGATCTATTTATCCCGAGAGTTCACTACAAACGTAGGAGGATATCTGGCTTTAGACTGGTCCCACTTGATTCTGAGGATGAAGCACGGTGCTAAGATGAAGCTATTGTCAGAAAACCTGCATTCTGCACATGTTGCCGATGAAGCTCTGCTAAATTTTGAAGTAGCACAGACTTCTTTTTCTTAGGAAGAGAGGTGCAATGTAGAGTTCCTTGAAGATGAGGAGGCTACTAGCTCTCGGACACAAGATGAAGAGAAGCTGTTGGAAGAATTTATTGATACAGATCCTTTCAAAAATTATCATGCAACTAGCCTCGAAACCTATGTAATACATGAAGAAGAGCAAATCATACCCAAAGTTACTAAAGAACCTGAGGGTGAAGAGTCTCCAGAAATATGGACATTATACTTCAATGGAGCCCAATGTAAAGTAGGAGCCAGAGCAGGAATTTGTTTGATATCCCCAACTGATGAAAAGATGTTGAGGTCTTACTGCTTCCAATTTGCATGTTCCAACAATGAAGCTGAATATGAAGGGCTCGTCCATGGCTTAAGCCTTGCAGAGCAAATGGGGGCAAAACAAATAAGTGTCTTCAGAGATTCTGAGCTGGTAGTTAATCAGGTCCATAGAACTTCGGCTGCGAAGAATATCCACATGCGATCTTACTGGCATAGATTTTTGGATCTGAGTGACAATTTCGAGGCGTTCAACATTCAGATAATTTTGAGAGAAACAAATGTCAAAGCCGACAAGATGGCAGCTATTGGAGTTCAGTTCGAGCCGGCGTCAGACTTGTTAAAAAATAAACATGCTGTGAAGGTAATTATAAGACCCGCTGTCCCAGATAACAATCAAGATTGGCAAGTATTTGATAGTGATGCTCATATTGCATCATTCCTTCAGTCATCCAGAGAGTTTGTCGATCAGTTGCAGTCGAAGATCGCTGAGATTTATGGAGCTCAAATTATTCAGCTGAAATCTAACAAGCTTCCGAGGGGTCTAGTCACTTTGGAAAGTATTTTTGATTTCGATGATGCAACAAGAGATAAAAGGAAGCTCGTGGCTAACAAAGGTGATTATACCGATCTACATGTCGGAGAAGATAGAAAGCTCAAAGTTGGAAAGGAAGTGTCGAAAAAGAATAAAGATAGACTAAGACATTTTTGTGAAGAATATCCAAGTGTAGTTGCCTGGTCATATGATGATTTAAAAGGATATGATTTTGGGATCATTGAGCATACTATTGAGCTAACGGAGGGGGAAAAGCCAGTCTGTCAAAAGAAGAGGCCTATGAATCCAAAAATAGAGTCTCTAATGTCACAAGAGCTGAACAAATTGATCGCATCCTGGATAGTGTTTTCGATGAAACACAACACTTGGGTGTCTAACCTGGTGCCAGTCCGGAAGAAAAATGGAGATATATGCTTGTGCGTAGACTTCCATGACCTAAATAGGGCATCCTTAAAGGATCACTACCCCCTACCTTCAATAGAGGTAATTCTTTAGACTATAGTTGGTTCTGAAATGTTTTTGATGCTGGATGTTTTTTTAGGCTATAATCAGATATGGGTAAAGGAAGAAGACCAATACAAAATGACATTCACCATGAAGTGGGGAACATATGATTATGTCAAAATTCCTTTTGGGCTCTCAAACGCTGGAGCCACATTTCAGCGAGCTATGGACATTGCTTTTAAATATTTGATCCACAAGATAATACTCATCTACCTGGATGATCTAATTGTATTCTCAAAATCTATTGATGATCATTTTGATCATCTAGAGCTTGTTTTCCAGAGATGCTAGGAATTCAGAATCTCCCTGAATCCGAAGAAGTGCGTGTTTGGAATTCCCCAAGGGAAACTATTGGGATATGTCATCTCTAAGGAGGGCAACGCTATTGATCCAGAAATAGTCGATGCGATCAGGGAGCTCTTGTTGCCAGTTAACAAAAAAGGTGTGTAGTCTTTTCTAGGAAAGGTTAATTTTATTAGCTGTTTTATTGCGGACTTTGCAGGAATTGTTCATCCAATTACTTTAATGTTTAAGAAGGATCAATTTTTCAAATGGATGACAGAAGCTAGAAGAGCTTTCAAACTTGTAAAAAGGGCTATTTCTTCCGCTCCTATGCTGGTTAATCCAGACTTGTCAAAGGATTTTATCATGTATGTATTTGGTGGTGGTAATAGTATTGCTATAGTGCTTATGCAGAAAGATGAAAAAGATGCAAGGTAGTCCCCTATTGCCTTTTATTCCTGAACTTTAAAGAATATGAAATAAAGTATAACTTTGTAGAGAAACAAGCCTTCGCCATTATTAAAGGGCTTAAGAAGTTTCGGCATCTGATATCATATAATAAGGTGATTGTATGTGTTCTACATCCAAGTCTGCGAGAATATATCATGGAAGGGGAAATCATGAAAAAGAGAGCTAACTGGATCACCAAGATCCTAGAATATGACATTGAGATTAGAACCATCAAGACTATCAAGGGGAAAGTACTGTGTGAGTATATCACCGAAAATAGTGAAACAGCAGCAGAATGTGATGCTCCGGAACCTGTGTTAATAAATGAAAAGAATCCCCAGAGTAACTGGCTTGATGATAGAATAAATTTTATGCAGATAGGAAAGTATCCGATGGACCTCCCATCTTTTAAAAGGCATTTCTATTGCCTACAGAATGGCAATTTTGTCCTTTTGGAGGTTGTCCTGTTTAAAAGAAATTTCAACGACATCCTGCTAAGATGTGTCAATGTGGAGCAGGCCCGGAGGATATTAGATCAATATCATAACAACCTTGTCAGAGGACATTTTTTTGCAAGAACCACAAAAATTAAAATCATATGTGCCAGTTATTATTGTCCAACACTTTTTAATGATGCATTTTCCTTAATTAGGTCTTGCAAAGAATGTCAGTTCTATGTTGGAAGGAGATAGAATGCTGCTATGCCTTTAAGGCCCATAGTGACAGAGGAACCTTTTGCTCAATGGGGTTTAGACTTCATTAGGATGATCAACCCTCTTTCCTCAGTAGGACATAAATGGATATTAACAGCAACTGACTATTTTACCAGGTGGGCAGAAGCAGTGCCGTTGAAAAGTGAAACTGAATCAGAGATTGTTAATTTCCTAGAAGAACTAGTAGCCAGATTTGGTCTGCCTAAGACAATTATCTCTAACAATGCCAAAGCTTTTCTCGGTTGGAAAATGAGTCAGTTCGCTCTAAAATACGGGGTGTTCTTGAAGACCTCCTCTAACTATTATCCCCAGGAAAATGGTCTCATGGAGTCCACTAATAAGAACCTCATCCGGTTGATCAAACGGATACGCTCGAAACATCAAAAAGAATGGCATAGGAACCTTTAGACAACACTCTAGGCAGATTGAATTATGCCCAAGTAGGTATTAGAAACATCTCCTTATGAAATGGTGTACAGAAAGGAGGTATTGTTGCTTATTGCCACAGAGATTCCCACCCTACAATTGCTCAAGTCTCTAGAAGTTGAAAAAAATGGAGCGATGGAAGTAAGGTTTTTTGAGTTATTTGAGGTGCAGGAGAAAAGAGAACATGCCCTAGAAGCAATGAATAGTCGCCAATAGGTAGTGAAGAAATGGTTCAACAAAAGGGCTTCATATTAGGGACTACAATGTGGAGATTTGGTTCTAAATTCAATGAACGTGGAACAAAACCCATACAGCATAGCAAATTTGGCAACCTCTAGGAAGGGCCATTCAAGATCTACCAGTGCAAACAGTTTAACTCTTTTGAGTTAGAAGATCTGGAAGGCAATGCTCTAAGTATTCTAGTTAATGGAATACATCTTAAAAGGTTCTATTAATTATGTATATGTGTTAATTTTGTACATTTGTATATATGTAATTACTCTTTGTTGCTTTAAGTTTTGGGCCTTCTCAACACAAGTTAGAAATAATGCAGCAATGGTGTAAGCAATTGAAAGAAAGTTATAAATGAACCAAGTGTTAACAAAAGAAAGCATAATGGATTATATTCATTAAAGTCAAAAATTTACAATATAGTGGGGCCAGAAGGCCTTGGGTTAACATTTACATATGCCCGCTAAGGTGCAAGACTTCTAAGTAGAAATAAGCAAAATTGGTAAAACATTTTTTGTCTATAGAACACTAGTGAGAAGGACTGACAATCATAGCAGCAGGCAGCTCGGGCTTTGGAAATACCATTTTCTCAAAGTTTTTGTACCATTGAAAGCTAGAAAATGGCTCAAGATAATGAATGCGCATAAGAAAATGGTAGCCTTCATAGAATCTAGCATGGTGCTCTTCATGGGTTTCTAGCTCGAAGCTGAATAGAAAGGGCCTGGTTGGGACGATGCCGCCACACAGCTGCTGCAGGGGAATGTTCTGGACCGAAGAAATGCCTTGACCCAATTGGGCTGCATGCACAATCTACTCCAAACCTTCGAGGTAGCGTGCAGGGAACACCAGCTTCGTCAGTTTTATAATTTTACGTTTGTTGATGCTAATGTCTAGCAGCAAGGTGACAAAGTGGGAGTAGATGTTGGTGTTCACCCGATATTGCTCTTCGTAATGCACACAGTCCTTCCCGAGGATCCATTTGATGGCTTTCACGTATAATAGGTTTTTAGTACCTATCATACACTTCAAGTGTCTACAAGTAATCTTGCCAAGGAATGCTGCCTAGGTCTTTCTGCAAGTGAGCCTCACTGGTGTTTCCATGATTTCTGTTTTCTAGGCTAATAGATTAAAAATACTATCTAGCAAGAGAATGGTAAATTGAAAGGCCAGTCAATATTGTGATTTGCAATGTTATACAAGGGGCTAATTTATAGGCTGGCTAAGCTGTGCTTACTGAAGAAATCATGATTAATAATTTCACGAAGTGGGTCACTTCGCCTTGGTTTTCCATGTCACAGTGTGCAAGGTGACGGAGAGGTGCAGGATCAGCTTGCAACTTGCTCTGCCAAGCTGCCACATCATAAATAGATCAGCCAATTGTTAGTAATACAAAGCATTGATGTCTCATCAGAATCGAATGAAGTTATTGAAAAAGACTCTGTTGGGAAATGCACCCTATACAAGCATTAATGTCAATCAATACAAATAGCCTATAGAGGAATGCTCATGAGGTTTTTCTGGGTTCATTTTCTAAGACAACGATTTGCTCCCATCACACGTGAAAGATTGCCTTTTAATTTTTAGGCAGTTTGGTTGGTTGGCAATCTTTTCGCATGAATAAAGCTAATAATGATAGTAACAACTTGGCGTAAACAGCTAACACATACCTTTTTCGGCTGCCATTCCCAAGAAAGCTGAAAAGACAAGTTATGGCATGCAGGGAAACATATTTATTACAGAAGTTGCCAAAGAATTAAGCAATTAAGGCATTTGCAAGAAGAGAAGTTTGAAAAGAAGCTAAGTCATTTTCCAAAAGATTTGCACAGAGACCCTTATGGAGAAAAAATGGCCGAAATTGTAGAAAATCCTGCATAGACTTTAGTTCAAGTAGCTCTAAGCGAACAGATGAAAAATGTGCCCTGCATGCAACTTTATGATGGAGAGTCTTATGCCACTCTAGGCATACCTACAAAGCCTAACTAACCTTTCATTCACCTAGTGAACAAGAGGTTGTTGAGCGCGATTCCTCACAAGGACCAAGCAGTGGTTTTGGAGGATTGGGACAATGTATTTGACCCTGAGATGTTGAGCAATCCTAAGATCCTTCAGGATGAAGAATACAATAGACCAATTTTCCAAATGGCTATGGTACTATGGGCTTGCACAATACATGGTCCCTTTGGTGCAGCCTTGCCCAGAGATTGTAGCAGCATGCGAAAGGATGAAGAATACAACAGACCAATTTTTCAAATGGCTATGGTACTGTGGGCTTGCACAGTACATGGTCCCTTTGGTGCAGCCTTGCCCAGAGATTGTAGCAGCATGCATGACACAATTCGACCCAAGCACTGGGGTTATCAACGACAAGGATTTTCGGGTAGTCATTAGCCCCATGGCTATTCAGGATATGTTTTGCATCCCATTTCCTTTGGGTAAGGAGGTTGAAGATT
>CM021100.1:742906177-742922768 GCA_007115665.2 Sequoiadendron giganteum | reverse complement strand
CTATTGGCTGTCCCTCAGGAGTATCCTTTTGCTGGTGAACTGGGTATCTTGGCCCAGGAATATTTCTTGCAGGTCGATGCAAATAAAAGTGCCTGTGCCAACTGGATCAGCAAGCGAAGAGCAAAGGACGCAACCAAGCAGGCGGAGCCCCACTTGCAAACCATTTTCAATGAAACCTAGAACTCCTTGATGTTCATGAAGATCACCCCTAATGTGATCAGGGCAGTAACCGAGATGCAACCCAATGATTATTATGTGAATGATGTAGGGTTAGACTTGTGGCAGGCCCGACTGTAAGATAAAGTTGAACTCATGGAGGAGACTCAAAAGATAGTACTATTGATTTCCTCAAGCTCAGGCGGCAGGACAAGAAGAAAAATGAGCAAATTGCAGAGTTGAAAAAGAAGGTTGACATCTAGGTGAACAAATTCAAAGCCCAAGAGAATGAAATAGGTCAATTGGAGAAGGAGAGGGGTACCTTCGAAAATAAAATCAAAGAGTTACAAAATTTCGGCGAGGAGGTTATTCCGACTCTTGAGAAGCAAGTTTAACTACTCCGAGCAGGTGAAGAAAAGTTCCAGGCAAAGGAAAAAGAGCTCTACGCTGAGTCCAACCTGCTAATTGAAGGCATGAGGGAGCTCCAGTAGAATACAACTATTGAGATTACTGAAGTGAATGCCAACCTCGAGTTGGAGGTTCAAAAGGCTAAACAGGCCGAATCAGCCTTGGCGAAGAAAGAAAAGGAGGCTCTTGGCCTAAAGGAACAGATGTCTACATTGGATAAAAGCTTGGCAGAGGCATTGGCAGGTTTAAGCAGCAAAGAAGCAAAGTTGGCTACCCTAAGAACCCAACCCATTTTGCCTCAGATGAATTTCTTGTAAATTGCCAAGGGGCTGCACGCATCATACTGGAATAAGGTAAAGGCTTTGTGCCTTACCCTACAACCCACTTTAAAGTTTATGGTGCAAGCGGCTAGCCTCTGTGAAATGGTGAGTGAATCAATACAACAGGTTCAGGAGTTAACTTCTAACAAGGTTCCCAAGGCTAGGATATTATTGGGTAAGTTATACACCACTTCAGATGAAGCATTGAATAACATGGGCATCAACGACCGAATGATGATAGCTTTGGGCACAAGTAGCCTCATTTCCGTGCATGAGGCCATTCAAAAGGTGGTAGATTGCAGAGCTCGATTGAACCAAGTCATAAGCGACATGCGGGCAAATTTTTTCCATTTGAATCAAAGAGGCCTCCCCTCGCCTTTCATTACAAATCAAGCAATAGCAAGAGTGGAGCATATTATTGAAATGATCAAAGAGAAGAAGCAGGACCTTTCTGTCTTCCAGACCTTTGATCAATCTCCAACTGCTAAAGAGATCGAGGCAATCATACATCAACTGGCATAACTTTTCTTCCAATTGGAATTGGAAATAAAAGTATCAGGTGGATTGCCTTTCAAAGTAATCATCGATCTCCGACTAGCTCACGAGCACCTGTGAACTCTTTCCACACCATCAGATGAAATATGCACCAATCTGCAGGCCGCCCTCTCAAAGTTGTGAGCATTTTGTTGTTGAGCCAAAGGTTTTTGGGGTTCTCCTTTCCGCAAAGTGAAAAGCCCCTATGAGTCACCAGACTGTTCAATAAAAAACCGCCCATGCCTTGGCCATTTTCTTTTCCTTTGTGGCTACACCTTAATTTTTTATGCTCACTATCTTCGAAGCTTGCCACATGGCTGCCTCACGAAGCTTTTTGCTTTAGCTTCGTTTCACTTTTTGGCAATCTCCTTTTGTGTGCCACGTGGCTTGTGCTGGCTGCTCTTCTAAGCTGGACCCACCTCGTCTTTTGCTTTCCACCTCATTCTTCACTTTTGCTCGGAGCTCTCCACGTGGTTCCCTCTCATAGCTTTCTGCTAGGCATTCTTGCAGATTTCTACCGAGCTTCATCTAGATGACATGTGGCATTTCTTTTTCCTATGTCAATTACCTTGGAAATGCCGACGGATCTTTTGTGCTTCTTGTTGCCATGTGTCTTCTCTTATTGCTGCATGGTTTTCCATTACGGATCGTGGCTTTGCTGGCGTATTGCTAATTGAGAGATGTTTTCTATGGTAGCTCAGATCATTTGGGCCAAGGATCGCCACACGTGGTCTGCTCTTCCATGATGCATTTTTTAGGTGGTGGGATGGCCTATATATGGGGTTTGGTTTTTCTTTTATTAGGTTGATGAATTTTAAGAGATCTCTCAAACATTGAGGATTAAGCCTTGTGTAATAGTTACTTTCAATTCAAAGACTTCAGACTGTGCCAAATAGATTCGGCCTTTCTATTTTCAATTGTTCACTGGTACTATTGACCTGTGCTATTGTCTTTGTTTTTGTATGAATGTTTATTCTTTAGTTTTTGTAACCTTTCATAGCTAATATAAATATAGATCATGTTTCTTCGACTCTTTTGTGTTAAAGCAAAGTTATGTTCAATTACATTATGCATATAGAAGGATGGTGTTGAATGATAAGTGCTTTTGAGAAAATTTATCTTAATTAATAGCAATTTAATGGTTTGGGCCTTTGCATTATGCACTGTGCTCTGGTAAAATTCATCTAAGACTTTGGCACATCGCCTATAGTGTAAGCTTTACATTCATGTTATTCTCCTTATCTTTTTCCTCAAACCACTAAACGAAGAGTCGACTTCGATAAAATCCTAGAGGTCACTTAGCTAGCGCACCATGTCCCCCAATAGCTAAGTTTCCCATAAGACTGTTGCTACATGCAAAATTCTGCGTCAACATTAGGGTTTGTACAAAACTTGTTGAACACTTTCTCCACTTCCTTAGCTTTTTTTCTCACTTGAGATAGTTTGAATGGAATCAATTTGATAAAAAAAAGCTAAATATACCTCACACTAACCCTAGTTTCTCTATAATAAATTCATTTTTTTGTTTAGCAACTTTTATGGTCTGTGACATAGTAGTAGTCCATAAGTCTTTAGGACCCCTCTATAGGGAGAGTATTTTCTCTAGAAACATGACCAATCATGTTCATATCATAATTTACCAATATGTTGAGGATTTCAACATCTAAATTATTTCAAGGGCATGATAATTTCTACAATTACAACTCCCCCTGAGTCAATACTCTCACTTTAGTTATTGATAAACCCATCTATACCATGCTAAGGTACAAATTCATTCCTTACTTCACATTCCTCCTACCAAATCTTTTTCATCTCTTTCTTTTTCTAACTAATGAAAGGATTCCAAGTTCGTGCAGGATCATGGGGGTCCAAACTAGGCCCTTAAGTGGCAATGAAAATTTAATAAAACAGAGTTAGGCAACTTGACATAAAAATTTGAATAATCTATTAACATAATATGAAAATTATATAAGAACAAAATTTTCAGAAAATTGAATGTAGTTTTTAAGATAATATTCCTTTTTTTGAAAAAAGTAAATATATTTGGTGAAGCTTTGAAATTTAATGTAGTAGTACTAAATTTAAGAAGAAATTAAAAAAGTAGGTGAATGTTTGACCAACCTAAGTACAAGCAAAAAAAGTATTTTTATTTGAAAATTTTAATGTAACTAGAGGATACATACCTAGATGTGCCATATTTTTTGTCATTGTTTTGCAAGTTTATAATTAGTTATGATTTTTTATTAAAAAATTTAAAAAATATTAAAACTTGTTTGTTTGATCACCATAACTTTGTAAAAAAAATATGAAATTCAACTTTTTTTAATCCTATAGTATGTGATTGGACTAAGCTTTGGATTGATATTGAAGGGTAAAACTATCCTTGTAATTATATTTAATTGGTAAATTTATTTGGATCAATCTTCAGGAATTTCATAGTGGTTTCCTTAGTTTATTCTTAAGTGTCAATTCGAGGATCGTAAACTTGTGAAAGGTGTAGCAGCAATCTACCTAATGGTTGAAACTAGTGAACTAGGTGGGGATGAATGCAATTACTACACTCAATAAACCTTTAACCTAAAACCTAGTTTAATTCTACTATTTTTGTCTCTTGTTATGAATTATGACAAGAGGCATACCAGGAACTGTGACAAGAATTACAGTGAGATAAATTATAACAAAAAATAAAGCACATGTGATGAACTATCGAGAATGATTACATTAATAGATAATGAAATCAACTTGAAAATCAAATTACACACAATTGTAAATAGTCAGATTGTATAAAAAAAAAAAATTAACTTCGAATAAAATCACATGCATACAATTACCACACTAAAAATTGAAAATAAATCAACAATCAACTCAAATAGTAGACCCTACCTCCTTGGACATCTGATGTTGAAAATATTAATGCATTCTTAATTTAGCTTAGTCACACATGTGCATAAGACTTTCATAATGATTTTGAAGTAGCAGAATAATTTTGCATTATCATATATATCAATTCTATAGATCACACACATATTTATACTAAATAGATGTCAATAAAAGTTATTAATGTTTTTTTTTGGCCTATGGCCAACAAACCAAAGTCATCAAAAATGGATAATCAGCCTAAAGTCATTTAAATAATATTTTATCCTTATCAAAAATAGAAACATAACAAAAAGGGTTATCTAGGAAAAATGCCACTAGCATCTATTGCAAGTAAGCAACTTATTTCTTCATTAGCATCTCATCTTCCTCATACTTATAATAGCTGGAGACGCACCCCTAATTCTCCCTACCAATTAACCATAAAATGATTAATAATGCTTCAAATAATTAGTATTATGAAAGTTTTAATTCTTTTCACTTCGATTACGACAAAGAGGAAATTGACAATTTCAAAAGGAAATATCGTGCTCTTTCTTTTCTCCTTTCACACTAGTGTGTTCAAGATTTACAACAAGTGGATCCTATGCTAAACTATCAAGACAATAGGGCTAATGTTTAAGTCCCAAATATAAATATTATTGTACACTCCCATGGATAGGCAACAAGCCAAGTCCAGTTGTTAGTAGTGGAAGGTCAAGGAGAAAATTCAGTTAATCTGGGTACTAGGGGTGTTTAAAACGCCTTTTTGGTTCATATTTTAAATTTCAAGACTTTTTGCTAAATGTGGGTCAATCAACATGTGACATATGATGTATATTATTCAAGAATTCAGTGGGTTGTGATTCTGGTAGATCCATGTAATGTGTTCGCAAATCATGCTATAGGTCCCTATTATTAGGGTTGATTTTGTATAGACTTGTATCTAATCGAGCTACAACTGAAGGTTTTCTTCCTGGTTCTTTCTTATCACTATGCTCTTTGAACAAGGTTTTTTAATATTCTATTTAAATATAATATAATATATTATAGTGGCTTGCCACTTTTTCTAAAAAAATAATATTTTTTTAAGAGCATAGAAAATGAATGATTTGATGTTTTTATTGTGTTTTTATTTTAAAACCTTTAAACCTAGTAATTCTTTAGAACCCTTAGATTATCATTGTTAAACCTCATAGAAATGAGACTTACTGGTAGCTTGTAGAGGTGAGAAAATTTGAATTGCAATTCTTGCTCTTTAATACTTATGGCCCCACTTCTACTATGGACAAGAAGAATCTTTGGGATGAAATCACAAGGAAAATTGGAGCTCTTTGGAGTGAGAAAATTGTGTTAGTATTGTATTTTAATGCAATAACATCTTTACAAGAAAAGAACGAAGGAATTAGTCCACCACCAAGGGCAATGGTAGATTTTAGTATGCTCATTTTAACTAATGCACTCAAGGATATTATACTAGTTAAAGGAAATTTTACCTAGACAAACAAGAGGAAAGGTTTTCTTAAGATATATGAAATATTAGATAGGTTCTTGGTTACTCCCAATTGGATCTCTTCATCTCATGATTTAACTTCAGAAAATTTTCCATATTCTAGAATTGATCATTATGCAATTTGCCTCAATATCTCAAATATCACCACCGAAAGTAAAATCCTGTTTCAAATTTGAAAGTATGTGGTTTAGCCACCCTCAGTTCATGGATCTCCTAAAGTAGTGGTGGATTAATTCTCCATATGAACAAGGTACTATGATGTTTCAATTTAATAGTAAATTGAGATATGTGAAGCAACAAATAAAAGTCTAGAATAAGCAAGTTTTTTGAAACATCTTTCAACAAAAAAGATTTAGTGTTCAAAGAACAAACAACAGTTCATGAGAGTATAATCCTAAATGGTTTAGATAATACTCTTTATGAAAAATAGAAGTAGTTATAGGAAGAATAGGAAGAATTATGCGCAAGAGAAGAGGTCTATTGGATAAAAAATTATCATAAGTTATGGTTAAAGGAGGGAGACTGTAATTAAAATTTCTTTCATGCTTCGACACAAATTAGGAAGGTTGCACAATAAATTCAACTAGTTCAAGAAATATCTACAGGAATTTGGCTCACAAGAGAAGACATAAACGAGGAAGGAGTCAATTTTTTTTTAGAACTTCTTATGAACTCCTCAATGAGTAGATCCTAATAGAACCAATGATGAAACTAAATTGTTGGATACAATTCCTCATCTTATTAGTAGTGAAGATAATATCTTTCTTATGAGACCCTTCACTATGGAGGATCTAAAACATCTAGTATTCTCTCTCCCCCCAAACAAAGCCCCTGGTCCAGATGGCTTCATGACCCTATTTTTTCAAAAATGTTAGGATTTCTTATGCTATGAGCTCATCTAGGCACTAGAAGAATCAAGGAGAATGGGATCCATTTTTAGGAAATTTAATGTAACTAATATTGTAATTCTACCAAAGGTAAAACAGCCTAAAACATTTACAAAGTATAGACCCATATCTTTATGTAACAAAATCTATAAGATATTCACTAAAGCAATTTATTTAAGATTGCAACCTCTCATTCCAAAGATCATTTCCATGGAACAAGGTGGCTTTGTCCTAGGGAGGGAAACTTATGAAGGGGCTATTGTCGCACATGAAATGCTTAATACAATAACATTTTCTATGTTTAGTATAAAATTAGACATGATGAAAGCCTATGATAAGGTAGACTAGAAATTCCTTAATAAGGTATTGGAAAAGTTTGGCTTTTGTTCACAATGGCGCAGGTGGCTAATGTCTTGCTTGTCTAGAGAAATTTTTTCAGTAATCATAAATGGAAGCACAACTGGATTTTTTAGTGCAACCCAAGGTGTTAGGAAAGGAGACCCTCTCTCACCTTTTCCTTTTATCATAATGGCAGAGGCCTTAAGTAGATTCATTCATCGTAGATATAGCCAAGGTCTATGGCATGGTGTATAGATACCAAATTTGAGTATATCAATCATGCACTCAATATTTGTGGATGATACTCATCTCTTTAACAATTCCACTTTGTCCGAGCCTAAAAAAGTTAAAAAAGTCCTCGATAAATATCCATCAACCTCTGGTCAAAAGATTAATGCAACAAAATCAAAGATTTATAGTTTAAACACTCCTGATGAAGTGCGAAAGAGAATAGTAAAGACATTGGATTTCCAAGAAGTGGAGTTTCATTGCACATATTTAGGGATCCCTTTCTTCAAAGGTTCAAATAAGGATCACTATTGGATCAAGGTAATCACCAGAATTAAATCAAGAATCCTAATATGGAAAGTCAGGTGGTTATTGTTGATGGGTTTTTCTGCACAACAACTCAGACAGAATATAAAATATCCTATCTCTCTTGAAAGGTTGATCTCTATGAGAAAAGAGATAACCCCAAGGTATCTCAGGTGTTAGGTCATGGCAATGCAGTAGAACCACTCAGTGATAAATTTGAAAATGTTGGTAATCACAAAGGGACCTTACAAAACAAGTATTGGAGGCTCTAAACTTATCAAGTTTTATAATAGAATGATGCTCAAATTCCTGGTTCCAACTGAAATTCAAAGAAATAATAAAAGATGAGGGTTTTAGAAATCCTATGATTAAGACTACTCCTAAAACCAACAGTGCTAATAATGAAATGCTTGGAATAGGTCAATCCTTCAAAACTGATTTATGTTCAACCTAGGCTATACATGCAATCCCATAGAAACAGTGCAATCTCCTAAGGTATTAAAGATTTTCAGATTATAAACATTCATTCAATGGAACTGGATGAATTCCTATAATTGAACTAAGCACACAAGTATCAATTATAGGTTGACCTTGTGTAGCAATCCCCTAATCAAGAGGCTACCCAAAGTATGAACCAAAGATTGCTACAACACTCCAAGCATTAAATCACAAACACCACTAAACTATTTAACTCTAATCTAGATGCATTTAGACATCTCCAAGAAATTTCAAAGATAGAAAAATAACCATGTAGGATAAATCAGTTCAAAGAAGGCACTAGTAATAACACAATGTCTTCACTTGCATTGAATCATCACTAATTACAACAATTTGGATGTTCTTTTGTTACAAAATTTGCTTGAAATATGACTAACTTCAAACTCTAACCTTCTGCTCTAATTCTAACAAATTAACTCACTGCCTAAATCGATTGGCAACCAACTTAACCAACCCTTACAAATGAGGCCAAAGGCCATACTTATAGAAATCCTTCCCACAAGAGCTAGAGCTAGGGTTACAAATAATGTCGGCCACCAACCAAATCGGCCCTGACATCTAGCAATAAATCACCACCCTACATTGAATGCATGAGGCAGACTCCTTAGATCGACCTCTGATACTACAAATCTCAATTTAGGCAGCTCAAACTTATAGGTCCCATCCACCATTAATGCCCCACCCACATGAATAGAATAACGCCGATGTGCATAGAATGCCAATTCAAATATGAGCCACCGATCAAACCTAAGCTGGGAAAATAGATGACTCATATCAAGTCAAACCAGGTTGAGCCTTCCATGTTGTGTCAACCTCAGATCAATCGGCCACCAAATGCATCGACCTTGTATGCACAGATGGGTTTCTCCTGACCACAAGTATAATATGTACTCAACTACACCCGCAGATCTCACCAAATCTTCAATGTACACCCATCCTCCCTTCGGCCTCGACAACAACCTTCAACTCAATCCAACCTACATTCAAAAGGGCCACTATTAATGCTCAATACATCATCAAAATCCAATTTGATCCAACAAAGTCCATAAGGTAAGAAAACCAAGCACAAACCCAAGAGAAGGCAAAACTAAAAATAGACGAAAGAGAAAATGAAACCAAAATAGGAACAGAGAAAAAATAGGTAGAGGCAGAACCAAAAATAAGAATAGAAAGAAAACAGGAAGAGGTAGAGATGGGACCAAGACAAGAACGAAAGGAAAATAGGCAGAGGTAGAACCAAACCCAATAGAGGCGTAAACGGAAAAAAAGACGGGACCTTTCTCAAAGTCTCGAGTTTAGATCCCATCCCAGTTCTAGTTCCGATGAAGGAAAGGAAGACCAAACCAAACCCAAGGGAAAGACACCAACCCAAAGGCCTAACACAGTGAAACAACAAAGACACGGGAAGCAAAGATGAAACAAGAATGGAAACCGAATCGTGAACTTTGTCAAAGTTTGAAGTTAAGTTCCATCTCGGTTCCGCCTCGGACAAACGAAGAAAAAAATGAACCAAGGAAAACCCAAGGGAGGAAACCAACCCAAAGGCCGAAGACAACCAAAGCAACAAAGAAAACAAGAAGGCGGGAAGCCAATCAAGAATGGGAATGAAGACCGAATCATGAACTTTGTCAAAGTTCAAAGTTAAGTTCCATCCTAGTTCTGCCCTTGACAAAACAAAAGAAACAAGGCCAAAAGAGAAAAAGAAAAACTCCCAAGACCCAAACAAAAACACCAAGGGAAAAAAAAAATGAAAAAGGAACCCACCCCCAGAGAGGACATCCGTGAGACTCCAAAACCACCAAGAACTCAACACAAAGGCACCCATAACCAATACAAGCACCAAAGACCAAAACCCCAATATTTTCAAAGATAAGCTCAAAACGGGGGCTAGGCCAGAATAAAAAGGCCAAAAGGGAAGGAAAAAGAGGGTCCCCACTTTCAATGGGGCGTGTGTGCAAAACTACACAACAAATGGCGACTCCATTGGGGAAATCCTTCAGAGCATTTCAATGACAAATTGGAATCAAGAAATCATAATCTCTAGTTTCAATCCAAGCACTAGGTTACCAATGGACAAGGTTTGAGAAATCATAGACAAACAAACCTTTCCTATACCAAGGTCAAAGTGTGTGTGTATGTATTCATTTCCCTTTCCTTAGCTACAACAGGGACCAAACTTAGTGTAATAGGGCTACATAAGGATTCTAACTCCAAAAGCAACCTAGATAGAGCCTCGCTGCCAGACAAGCATCCATAGCCCCGATGAGGTTATCACTGTGAAAATCCCTAGCATAGCTCTAGTGACAACCAAACATCCATAGGCCCGGTAGAGATACTAGGATACCCCTGAAAAAGTGAACATTTCTTTTGATTTTTCAATATTTTCTTTTTCTTTCTTTGATATTATGTTTGAGATTCTTTTTAATCTTTTCTTTTCACCTTGCAGGAAATGAAGCTTGCACTCAAGGATGAGAACCAAAGCGGAACTGGAGTAGAATATAATATTTTTCACCCAATCAGACCTCATAAGGACCATATGCAACCTTGGAATCCTTAAGATTTTTGTGAAAATATAAGACCCAAATACATTCCAAAATTTGGACTTAATTAAGTGACTCCAATTCCTAGTACATGCAACATCAGGTGAAGGAATTCCACTAGTTCAAGTTACTCTAAAAATATGATTAGAGTTTGTAAAAGAAATCCCTAGAACAACCCAGACAAGCAACCAGACATACAGATGCAACAACCTAGAGGAAAGCAAGAAAACAAAAGTATGAGTAGAGCAAAAGGCCAAAATCAAATGAAGGAAAACCAACCCAAACCAAAAGTAGATAAAAGAGAAAAACAAACAACAAAAACCCCAAGGAACCCAACCAAATTAAAGAAAAAAAAATAATAGAAAGGGAACCTAATCTACCTATGTACAAGGAAAGAGATGAAAACAACTCAGGACTGGAAATAATGCTTCAAATACTGCCCATTGATAGGCAGGGGGATATCTTCTCCAGTGAGAGTTTTCAAATGGAAAGCATTATCTCCTAGAATATCTGTAATCTGATAAGGGTCAAGCCAAAGTTTGTCAAATTTTCCATGATCCCCTTTTCGGTCATGGGATTTTTCCCAGTAGAGAACCAAGTCAAAGATTCTAAAATATTTCACCTTGGATCGCCTATCAAACCATCTCTTCACTATACCCTGGTGTTTTGGAAAAGTTTTCTAGGGCTTCATCCCTTCTCTCTTCAAGTTCTAACAATTCATTCAAGCAAGATTCATGTTTGTCCCCTCCATTATAATATTCATTGATAAATTGCAGGGTTGGGATCTTCAGCTAGATGGGAAATACAGGTTCCTAGTGATTTTTTCTGTCTGGTATGATCTGCCCAAATAGAAAATCTAAGTTGGGTGTTCCAATCCTTAGGGTTTTTCTCTAATAGCTTTTGGATGATTGTCAAAAGGTTCTTATTAGAGGACTTGGCTAGACCATTACCCTGTTGGTAATTAGATGCAAATTTGATAACAATTCCATGATCATAAGCCCAGTTAAAAAACTTCAATGATGCAAATGCAGGACCATTATCACAAACTACAGCTAATGGACAACCAAAGCGATTAATAATACCTGACTCCATGAAATTGATTACCACTTCAAAGGTGCATTATTTGCAAGCAAGAACCTTAGTCCATCTAGTAAAGTAATCAGTTATAGTAAGAATATACCTGTGACCCATAGATGAAGGTGGATTGATTGGACCTATGAAGTCCATTCCCCATTGTGCAAATGGTTTTACCTCTATAACAGGATGGAGTGGAAGGGTCACATGCTTCTCCCTACTTGTCATGGTCTGACATACATGGTAGGTTCACACATGGTTATGTGTGTCTTTGAACAAGGTGGGACAATAATAGCCTTTCCTCAGGAAATGGTTTGTAGTAGAAGGTGTTGAGCCATGGCCTGTGCCATATCTATCATGAAATTTAGTCATTACTCTCCCAACCTCTTCCTTTCCTAAGCTTCCAAAATAAACCCCCTCATGATTTCTCTCGTATAAAACAACTCCCTTCATCATAAAACTACCACTCTTCAAACATAGATCTCTCCTTTGTACTACATTAAGGTGTTTGGGACACTACTGATTCAACAAGTAGTAGATAATTTCATCATACCAATCTCCTAGAGATACTTCTTGGAGGTGAAATTGTTGAGTTGTGAGGTCAGGGCCCATCTTAGCCATTGTTTGTGTCAGTCCTTTCCAACTCACCAATTTCATGGGTTGTATCTCAATATCATACTCTTGCAACATGGTCAGCCACTTGGCTTTGTGTTCTCCTAATTCATTCTACATCAACAATGACTTAATTGTAGGATCATGTACTATGGCAAATAACTTGTTTCTCAGGATATAGTGCCTAAATTTATTTACTACTCGTACCAAGGCATAAGCTTGTTTTTCCACATTGGGATACCTTAGTTCAACATCCTTCAAGGGAGTAATCATAAAAGCTATGGGATTTTCATTCCCTTGGTCAATTTTTTGGGTTAGCATGCCAGCACAGGAATGTTCAGAAGCAAATGAGTATATATAAAAGGGTCTGGCATAATTTGGACTTATCAGTACTGAATCTTCAGCAATAGCTCTCTTGATTTCTACAAATTCCTCCCTAGCTTTCGTACTCCATTCAACCTTTGCTTCTTGCTTCAACATGGCATTCAAAGGCTTTACTATTTCTGCAAATCCAGTGATGAATTTTCTGACAAAGTTAATTTTCCCAAAGAATGACTTCATTTCCCTTTTGCTTGCAAGAGGTTGAATTTTTAATATAGCCTCTACATGCTCTGGATCAATGGAAATACCTTGTTCTAAGATGACATGTCCAAATTTTTTCCCTCAGTGACTCCAAAGATGCATTTCCTTGGATTAAGGGAGATGCCAAACTCCCTGCACCTCTAGAATACTTTACATAAATCCGCAATATGATCACTTCTCCTTTTGGAAAAGACTGTCAAATAATCCATATATATGATGATGCACATTCCAACAATGTCCCTAAAAGCAATATCCATTGCTCTCTAGAATGTAGCCCCGACATTGATTAATCCAAAAGACATTCTCTGGTAAGAAAAAGCTTCCCATTTTGTAGTAAAGGCAGTTTTGTGCCTATCCTCATATTTCACCATAACTTGATTGTACCTAGAGTACCCATCTAGAAAAGACATCATCTAATATCCATTGACAATCTAAACCACCTCATCTAGTGAAGGGATTGGATAATTGTCCTTTTCTGATGCCTTATTGAGATTTCTGAAATCAACACATAGTCTAATTTCTCCATTTTTCTTCCTTATTGGAACCAAGCTTGCAACCCATGTTGAGTGTCTCATAGGGAATATGATCCATGTTGAAAGAAGCTTCTGCAACTCCCTCTAAATGATGGGCTCCAACAAAGCATTAATTGGCCTCTACCTTTTGCCTGAATGGCTTGAAATTTGACTTCAAGGGAATAGTATGTGTAATGATTGAGGTATCATATGTCTTCAAGTCATCGTAACTCCATGCTATCACATCATGGTATCTATGTAAGGAATCAATAATCCATCTCCTTTCCCTTGGAGTACACACCTTACCAATGAAGACATCCTTTGCATTTTTTGGAGTTCCCATGTTATATGTTTTGCATTGACTACTAAGAGACTCCCTCTTCATGTGTTGTTCCTGATCCTTTATCTTATCTAGATCAAAGATCCTCTCTAACTACACCATACCTCTCAAGATAGTGTTAGTTTTCAGGTTGATGACTCCTTCTACGCCCATTTCTTCCTCTTGAGGCTCTAGCTCATCAATCAATTGAGAAGCAAACACATCACAACTAGTGATGAAATCAAGGATATGTTTATCATATTCAAATACCTAGAAATTAGTGACATTGTCAGGCACTAAGGGTACTAGAGTAAGTTCCACAGTAAACCTTCTCAAGCTTGAAAGTGACAATGGCTGCAATGTACTAGTTGCCTGGGCCAGAGAATCAATAGTTTTATTCTTCCCTCGAAGGATCAACTGAATGTTGAAGGAATCAAACCCTTCAATGAGATCCCATACTTGATGTCCATAATTAGCCTTCTTTTTTCATGACATGAGTATTGTTTCCTTACTTGTGTGACCACTAGCTCAGAATCTCCAAACACTTGCAAAATTTTAAATTTCTTCCTTAAGGCCTTTAATAAACCATGAACAATAGTTTCATATTCAACCACATTATTGGTGCACTGGAATTGGAGCCTATGAGTAGAAAAATAGGTTTTACCTCTAGGGCTGATCAACTCAAATCCTGCTCTAGCACACTGCTTTGATTTGGATCCATCAAATCTCAATATCTAGCAACCATCAACCTCCAATTCTCTTGAACTGACCTTGTTCTTTCTACTACCCAAAGGCTCCTTAGGAGGCCTTGGGTTTTTTATTTTTAGGTCACTTTGAATGTTCTGTATGTCCAGCTTGACAGCTGGTGTCGGATTAATACATCTTTGTATCTACCCCACAACTGCTTGGCATATGCAACATTTTAGCTCAGAGTGAGGGGAATTATGAACCCTGCACCAAATGGGAAGCAACAATTATTTAAAATTCATATGTCTACCCAATTGAATTTGATCCTCCACACATTTCTGGATAAACTCTTGGAAACTATCCAGCAAGATAAGTTGTCTATCTGCTTAATCATCAAGCTCCCTTGTTTGTTCAAACTATAATCCAAAACTATTGGCTTCTGATGTGGATTTATCAGGGGAGATTTGCATCATAAAGACATCCTCTACATTGGAAACAGGGGAGGCCAGAATATAGGTCCCCATGCTGACCTCAGACACCAATATTTCATTTGAAGTATTATGATATTCAGTGATCACATACTTCATTATGGGTTCTCTCTCAATTTTGATTTGATTTGTGACTCCTTTCCAGGGGAGCCACATGTGAGAGTGGTTTTTGGATGTATATCCATTTAGTGCCTTAGTGAAATATTGACCCAAGATCATACCATAAGTGTTAGGAATATCCGCTACCTAAATATTAAGTACTTGTTGCACTCTAGGATCTGAAGCAACTTGTATGAGAATCATGTTCAACTCCCCCACTATATTTACCTTTATCTTGTCTAATTGGGTGAACATCTTCTGAGAAGTTTTAGGAGTAATATTGAGAACCCTACAGATAGAAAAAGGCATAACATTTGTAGATGCGCCTGAATCCAACAAACAATTGTATAAATTATTTCCAAAGATACGAACAAAAATCAGAAAGGGAGGGGTTTCCATTCTACCTTGGAACAAACTCACCTAAGTGTCATCCTGTGCAACCTGATTCGTATCTTTTTCCTTCCCTCTATCCCTAGGTGGTGCCTAACTTAGGCCTTTAGGTTTCTGTGAACTAAGAGGTATGCCCACCATCTCATTGAATGTTACTCCTAGTGATGTCGTGCTTGACTTAAAAGACCCTAGGACTACATTTTTGATTTCAAGAACTCTTAATAACTCAAAAGCAAAAAGACTAGCCTTTACTCTCCTAAGTTCTTCAGTCACATATTCATCTAACTATCCCACATTCATGTTAGTATGGGTCTCTCTAGAATGGTCAGTCTACTTATCATTTTTTGCATCGACATTACTTCTTTTTGACATATCAAGTTGTCCTCCTTTTGTAGAGTACTGCATTGGCACCTAAGGATAAGATGGGTTATTGCTAGCATGCGGGTCTGGTGGAGTGGTAAAGTTGTTAGGAGGAATAGATGTAGTAAATGGGCCTCCAGCTTGTGGATTTCGGTTAGGCCTATTCCTCAAATCATACTTTCTTGTGGGTTGCTGGAACATTTGTACTTCTTCAACACCAACTTCTTCTTCATCTAAGGGACCATTACCATTCTCAGTTTCTTCTTCAAATAACTGAGAGATTTCATCTTTATTGAGCACTTATTCAACCTCCTCAATATGACTGCTTGACACATTTTTTGGTTCATTCTCTTCATGTCTTAGGAAAGGAGCATGGTTCAACACCAAAACTAGGGAATCATAGGGATTTGAGGGTACCAATTCTCGATTGGTGGAGTTGTTCTCAACTTCATATTGAAATATGGAAGCAATAGTTTGAAATTTAGGACAATCAAGCTTAGAGTGTTGAATAGTCTTGTGAAGTTTGCACCATCCCGAAAAAGTTGCTTCTGCTAGGTACACACCACTCAGAGGTTTCTCTTGATTAGAAGGTTGATCTAGTTAAGTGGGAACTCCTCCATTATTAGGTCTAGTATTCAACAACCGACTCTACCTAGGTGGCTATCTCCTTTCGAACCCTTGTCCACCTTGTTGGTCTCTATCAAAGATCTGACCAAAATTGTCCTCGGTTCTCCCTATTGTGACTTGATTGCATGCTCCTTTGTGCAGTGTGGAGTTGGTGGTTCTAGTTCCTCAAGTGGGTTACTTCCATATTCAATTTTTTTACTTGCTCAATTAGTTCATCTAGCCTTTCTTTATCTGGACTATTGTAATACACTGAATT